>JACYXH010000563.1:0-42500 GCA_026745465.1 Lota lota | reverse complement strand
CGTGAAGACATATTTATATTGTGGTCTACTAAGGTCAAGTTTCTATTGTGGTCTACTACACAAGGTCAGGTCTCAGGGTTGTGTGTCACAAGTGATGAAGACAGTAAGATAAGCAGTTCTGTTTGTTAAGGATTTTCTTTTACATTCAACAGATGATTTGGCCCTTCTGGGCTGGCTGTTTTTCGACCAGAGTCTCTACTTTATTTCTACTACTGAGAAGAGCTGGACAGACAGTAGAGAAGACTGTCTGCAAAGAAACGCAGACCTGGTAGTTATCAACAGCAGAGAAGAACAGGTGACAGAAGCAGTGTGTGTGTGTGTGTGTGTGTGTGTGTGATACATTTTTCATTCAGTCAGCTGTGTTGTCATAACAACAGATGCTATTACTATTGGAAACAGGGGTTTGTCATCAGATTGAGGGGTCCTACCTGGATTGGACTGAGTGATCGAAACACAGAGGGGATCTTCAAGTGGTTGGATGGTACCCACATGACTTCAAGGTAAGGCTGATGACTCTATTCAGCAGCATCTCTTCTCTGAGAGTGACAGAGTGACATCACCTCAACACTGGGCTCAACTTTTTATTCCTTGTGGTTCTCAGTTGGAGACAAGGTGAACCACATTATGACAGTGGAGCAGAACACTGTGTAGCATGGGATGGCAGCTTGTCTGAAGAACCGTGTGACAGACTGCACTACTGGATCTGTGAGAAGGTCTTGGTCCTGGAACATCCGGAAGCTGACCTGAACAAAGAGGGTCCGTAGACTTTGTTTGTGTTCATGAGTTGAGAATGGTTCCTCCTTTCTATTCTCTGTGCAGTAGATACAGTATAAATACTCTTTATGAATGGAAAGGTGGTTGGATGTGTGTACCTCTGATCAGGGTCTGTGTCTACTAGTGATGCAGGGTTGAGGTATTTTCTCACCTGAATCCTCATCTTGCTGTAACTGCACCCGACCACTACTCAGACCGCCGTTTGTAAACTAGAGAAAATGATCCCCGCGTCCGCTTCCCCCCCACTATTATAAAATGGTTCCCCATGAGGTGAAAGTAGTATTAGTATAATTCATTATTCATTTCAAGCTGTTATTCAACAATATAATTTGCCTAAATTGTTGCCATCTTTTTCAGCACATGAGAACAGCCTTTTATCTGTGATGAATTTGGATTAAAGTACCAATCAACGAACTGCATTCTTTCATTATTTAGGCAAACTTTTATTGAAATGAAACACAGACCAGCTGAAATATTACAAAATAAAGAGGCATTTGCATGTGAACAAAAATAAAGAATACAACAGGCAAAGATTAGGCTATAATAAAACTTGTATCCCATTGTAAAATAACTCAGAATACAATGTGCATGTAATGTAACTACAATATTCTGTCCAACAAATAAAAAGAATCACGTAGGACTTTGTAGAACAGGCTATAATGGCTTTAAAAGATATGCAATACCAAACTTGAACTAAATAAATAAGGATGGGCATACAAGAACTAGGTGAGAGCAAGAAATTAAGAAGCTGATTTTAACTAACCGGCCGCAAATATCCCACATATTTTAAATACTTGGCCTTTTTCTGTGTTTGCTTGCACTAGTTAAATTTGAGCTGGTTAAAGGTTTTGCGTTCTCCGCCGCAAGCTCCGCCCCCAACTCATTTATCTCTGAGCTGGAGTGTCTTCCCCTCCCTGGGAAATCTTTGTAGATACTGCTGTGATATTCAATCATGTATGAAAAGGCAGGCGAGAAAACTGGGTCTGAATCTTCTGGGTCGCCCTCTAGTGGACAAGTATTACAGAGAGTGAAGGGAGTGTTTTGATGGTGGATCTCTAGATACGTGTTGTACAACGTTCACTAATCTTGTCCTGGTTTCTTCTGGTTCAGTGATGCCTGTGAAGGAGGAGGCCCCCAGCATCACAGAGTTCCACTCCTCTACCAAGGTGTTGCCCGTGGGCCACAAGGCCCAATTCTCCTGCGATGCCGGCGGCACGCCGGAGCCCACCGTCGAGTGGCTACACAACGGGAGGCCCCTGGAGAGGGACAGCACAGACAACCAATCAGAGCCTGCGGCCTGGGTGGAGAGGGGGTTCCTCTTCGTCAGAGGTGTGAAGTATGGTGTGAACACGGTCTGCTGCATGGCGACCAACAGCGCTGGCTCGGCCAATCACACCGCAGAGCTGCTTGTTGTTGGTAAGATCTGGATTTCAATGAGAGATGTTTGTTGTTGATGTATTCATTACATTGTTGTTGATATATTCATAACATTGTTGTTGATGTATTCATAACATTGTTGATGTATTCATAACATTGTTGTTGATATATTCATAACATTGTTGTTTATGTATTCATAACATTGTTGTTGATATATTCATAACATTGTTGTTGATGTATTCATAACATTAATGTTGATGTATTCATAACATTGTTGATGATATATACATAACATTTTTGTTGATTTATTCGTAACATTTTTGTTGATATATACTTATGTATATGTATGTGTATGTGTTACGGTTACGAGACTAGGACCCAAACGCAAGACAAGGAAACCAACAGGGTGCGGGTTGAAAAAGGGATTTATTGTCCAAAGGTACAGGCAAGGGCAAGGCAGGCGGGTAGTCCAGCAGGCAGTAGGCAGGCGGGGAGTCAGGCAGGCAGACGGACGTAGGCAGGCGGGTAGTCAGGAGGCAGTAGGCAGGCGGGGAGTCAGGCAGGCAGACGGACGTAGGCAGGCGGGTAGTCAGGAGGCAGTAGGCAGACGGAGAGGTCAGGCAGGCAGGCGGGTAATCAGGAAAGCAAGGCTCGGCAACGGGGGGACAGGCAGGCAGGCAGGCAGGGACTAGGAAACAGGAACGAGGAGGACAAGAGGAGAAGGTACTGGAACGGGAGCAGGAACGAGAGCAGGAACAAGAACGAGAGCAGGAACAAGAACCGGAGCGGAGCAAGAACGGGAGCGGAACCCGTAACAGGAACAAGGAACTAAAAGGCGAGGACGAAGTTACTGAGAGAAGTGAACACACTAAACTAAACACTACGAACTAGCACTGGCTCTGTGGGGAGCCAGTGCTTAAGTACAGAGGGGGGTGATTCGTGAATTGTTGGCAGGAGTGTAGACCGGAGTGCACGTGGTGGCTAATTGACGAGAGGTAAACAAAGAGCACATGGTGTAGTGGCACCGGCTCCCACTAGATGGTGGAGTTTGACAGAAACGGAGAGGGTCACATAACAGTACCCCCCCCTCAACGGAAGCCTCCAGGCGGACGCACGACGAGGGAGGGTGCTGCGGTGGGAATCGCAGGTTAGGGAGGGGTCCAGGGAGCGACTCCGAAAAAAAACCAGGTCCATAGCTCTCCCAGCCTACCGGAGACAGATTTCGTCGGCCGCGACGACGCACATCCAGGAGGCGTCTGGCCGAGAACGCCGGGATGCTGTCAATCACCCGGGAAAGTAGCGGAGCCGGGGGAGACAGCGGACTAAGGGACTTTCTCCCAGCGGAAAGCTGTGGGACCGGTAGCCGGCCAGGAGGCCGCTGGGGCTTGGGCTCAGGGTCGGGAGGCAACTGCTGCTGGGGCTCAGGAAGGGGCTGGGGCTTGGGACTAGGAGGACACTGGGGCTTGGGACTAAAAGGCAACTGCTGCTGGGACTGGAACTCAGGAACTGGAGACAACTGGGGCTTGGGACCAGGAGGCAACTGCTGCTGGCGCTGGAGCTCAGGGCCAGGAGGCAACTGTTGCTGAGGCTCAGGGCCAGGAGGCCGCTGGAGCTTGAGCCTTTTCCCGGGGGAGTCCAGCTGAACCGGTAGCCGGCACTTGCGGCCAGGAGTTCGCTGGGGCTTGGAGTCCGGACCAGGAGACAACTGGGGCTTGGACTCGGGACCAGGAGACAACTGGGGCTTGGATTCGGGACCAGGAGACAACTGGGGCGTGGACTCGGGACCAGGAGACAACTGGGGCGTGGAGTCGGGACCTGGAGGCAACTGGGGCGTGGACTCGGGACCTGGAGGCAACTGGGACTTGGACTCGGGACCAGGAGACAACTGGGGCTTGGACTCGGGACCAGGAGACAACTGGGGCTTGGACTCGGGACCAGGAGACAACTGGGGCTTGGACTCGGGACCAGGAGACAACTGGGGCTTGGACTCGGGACCAGGAGACAACTGGGGCTTGGACTCGGGACCAGGAGAAAACTGGGGCTTGGACTCGGGACCTGGAGGCAACTGGGGCTTGGACTCGGGACCTGGAGACAACTGGGACTTGGACTCGGGACTTGGAGACAACTGCGAGTTGGACTCGGGACTTGGAGACAACTGGGACTTGGACTCGGGACCTGGAGACAACTGCTGCTGGCGCTGGGGCGCAGGGCCAGAAGGGAACTGCTGCTGGGACTGGGGCTCAGGGCCAGAGGGCCGCTGGGGCATGGGACCAGGAGGCAGCAGTTGCTTGGGCTCAGGACCGGGAAGCCGCTGAGGCTTGAGACCAGGAGACAGCAGCTGCTGGGGCTGAGGGCCGAGAGGAAGCTGCTGCTGGCGCTGGGGCTCAGGGCCAGGATACAGCTGGGGCTTGGGACTAGGAGACAACTGGCGCTGGCGCTGGGGCTCAGGGCCAGGACACAGCTGGGGCTTGGGACTAGGAGACAACTGGCGCTGGAGCTCAGGGCCAGGAGGCAGCTGTTGCTGGGGCTTGAGACTAGGAGGCAACTGGGGCTGGCGCTGGGGCTCAGGGCCAGGAGGAAGCTGCTGCTGGCGCTGGGGCTCAGGGCCAGGATACAGCTGGGGCTTGGGACTAGGAGACAACTGCTGCTGGCGCTGGGGCTCAGGGCCAGGAGGCAGCTGGGACTTGGGCCTTTTCCCGGGGGAGAACAAATGAACCGGTAGCCGGCGCTTGCGGCCAGTAGATCGCTGGGGCTTGGGAACAGGTGACCGCAGTTGCAGCGGAGCTGGTGGCCACGAGACTGCGGCTGCAGTGGGGCTTGTTTGCCACGAGATTGCGGCTGCAGTGGGGCTTGTTTGCCACGAGACTGCGGCTGCAGTGGGGGTTGTTTGCCATGAGACTGCGGCTACAGGTACAGGCAAGGACAAGGCAGGCGGGTAGTCCAGCAGGCAGTAGGCAGGCGGGGAGTCAGGCAGGCAGACGGACGTAGGCAGGCGGGTAGTCAGGAGGCAGTAGGCAGACGGGGAGGTCAGGCAGGCAGGCGGGTAATCAGGAAAGCAAGGCTCGGCAACGGGGGGACAGGCAGGCAGGCAGGCAGGGACTAGGAAACAGGAACGAGGAGGACAAGAGGAGAAGGTACTGGAACGGGAGCAGGAACGAGAGCAGGAACAAGAACGAGAGCAGGAACAAGAACCGGAGCGGAACAAGAACGGGAGCGGAACCCGTAACAGGAACAAGGAACTAAAAGGCGAGGACGAAGTTACTGAGAGAAGTGAACACACTAAACTAAACACTACGAACTAGCACTGGCTCTGTGGGGAGCCAGTGCTTAAGTACAGAGGGGGGTGATTCGTGAATTGTTGGCAGGAGTGTAGACCGGAGTGCACGTGGTGGCTAATTGACGAGAGGTAAACAAAGAGCACATGGTGTAGTGGCACCGGCTGCCACTAGATGGTGGAGTTTGACAGAAACGGAGAGGGTCACATAACAGTATGTATGTGTATGTATGAGTACATGTCTATGTATATATAGTATGTATGAGTACAAGTCTATGTATATACAGTATGTATGAGTACATGTCTATGTATATATAGTATGTATGAATACATGTCTATGTATATATGGTATGTATGAGTACATGTCTATGTATATATAGTATGTACGTGTATGTATGAGTACATGTCTATGTATATATAGTATGTACGTGTATGTATGAGTACATGTCTATGTATATATAGTATGTACGTGTATGTATGAGTACATGTCTATGTTTATATAGTATGTATGAATACATGTCTATGTATATATAGTATGTACCTGTATGTATGAGTACATGTCTATGTATATATAGTATGTACGTGTATGTATGAGTACATGTCTATGTATATATAGTATGTATGAACCAGTTCTATGGCTCCAACAGTTAATTTCCAGCCTGTATGTGAGCTCAGCTTGTTCAGTCTGTTGTTCACACAGGTGTCCCTTTGAAGGTTGAGTGCAATGAATGTGTATTGGGAAATCCAAAAGTTTAATATCTTGAAAGGTATTACAAGTATTGCTTAGATATTTCATATGAGTAATTAGCTCATCATGCTGAACATTGTGATGTATGGTATGTGTATGTAGTATAAATATTGAGGGAGTAAATACAGTTTATACACTTTCCTTGGTTTCAATGTTTTGACTGACTCACACACACATGGGATTTGCTATTAACTTTAACTTTAATTATCTTAAAAACCACTTGTACTATTGCTTAGAAAATATATAGCATATGATTCCACTATAGTACTTATTTTTATAGTATCATATTATATATTTTTTGTCTTTCTATGTTAATGTTTAAAGAGTAGATAGCGACCATAAAGTGTCATAAAGAGAATAAAAAGAAGAATGCAAGAGATCAGTACTAATGATGATGATGATGATGAAGAATGGTTCAGCAGCTAATCATGTCTTGTTCTCCCATCAGATGCCTGTGAACTCACACTGGACCCAAACACAGCGAACAGACAACTCTCTCTGTCTGAGGACAACAGAAAGGTGACATGGGTTAGAGAGGATCAGTCGTATCCTGATCACCCAGAGAGATTTGACTCCTATCCCCAGGTGTTGTGTAGAGAGGGTCTGACTGGCCGGTGTTACTGGGAGGTGGAGTGGAAAGGAAGTGTTGAGATAGGAGTGACATACAGAGGAATCACAAGGAGAGGAGTGGGTGATGACAGCAGGCTTGGAATGAACAACAAGTCCTGGAGTCTTTATTGTGATGATGATGATGATGATGATGATGTTAGTGGTGGTGGAGATGATGATGATGATGATGATGTTAGTGGTAGTGGAGATGATGATGATGATGATGATGACGATGAGGATGATGTTGATGTTAGTTACTCTGCATGGTACAACGGTAGTAGAACAGACATACGTCTCCCCCCCGCTGGCTCTAACAGAGTAGGAGTGTATCTGGACCGGCCTGCTGGCACTCTGTCCTTCTACAGAGTGTCCCCAGATGTAGGAGGGTCCTCAGACACACTGACACACATCCACACCTTCCAGTCCACCTTCACCCAGGAGGACCTCCTCCCTGGGTTTGGGTTATGGGATGGTGCCTCAGTGTCTCTGTGTTGGTTGTAGAAAAAAAGAACATGCGGGAGGGCGGGCGGACATGCGCACACACACACAAACGCATAGTACACACACACACAAACACACATACACACACACACAAACGCATAGCACACACACACAGTACACACAAACACAAACGCATAGTACACACACACACAAACACATAGTACACACACAAACACGCATAGTACATATACACGCATAGTACGCACACACACGCATAGTACACACACACACACACACAGTGCACACACACACATTGTACATATACACACCTACTTACACACACAAACGCATAGCACACATACACAGTACACACACACACACAAACGCATAGTACACACACACACAAACACATAGTACACACACACACACGCATAGTACATGTACACGCATAGTACGCACAAGCACACACACGCATAGTACACACACACACACATAGTGCACACACACACATTGTACATATACACACATACACACACACAAACGCATAGCACACACACACAGTACACACACACACAAATGCATAGCACATACACACACACGCATAGTACACACACACAGTACACACACACACAAACGCATAGTACATACACACACACACACATAGTACACACACGCATAGTACATATACACGCATAGTACGCACACGCACACACACACACAGTACACATACAGTACACGCACACAGTACGCACACAGACAAACGCATAGTACACACACACACACACACATAGTACACACACACACACATAGTACATATACACGCATAGTACGCACGCACATGTTGTTACAAACATATAAATACACGCAGAGGTTATATTTACTCTTTCATGTACTTCAGTAACTTTTTGAATAAATTACATTTAAGGGTAGTTTTATTGTAACATACCTTTACCCTTACTCAAGTCTAAGAGAGAGAGATTTGTTGTGTCTGTATTTGCCTTCATTCATGTTATTTTTTAAAGATTGAATGTGTTATTGTGTGGTTCATTTGAAGGGATACATGCTATTTTATGTGTGGTTAATGTCTATTAAACAGCATATACAATGTAATATTTGTCTATTTACGTTCATCTTGCTCTGCTTATTGCAACAATAAATAATTTGAAGTAACTTAGTACTTGAGTAGTCTTTTCACTAGATACTTTCTAACTCTTCCTCAAGCCATTATCTGATGACTACTTTTACTCATGTGAAATTGTTTTGAATATTGTGGAGCCAATCTCAATATTGTGTTATGTAGTATAGTCCTACTCTATATTTGAGAGGATCACTCGTATGAGAGGGATATGAAACGACCTTCAAGGTGATTTAAAACTGCCAGGACCGTCTCAACACATAAATCAATGGTGATGACGTAGGGTTCTTTATTTTCAGGTCAGCCTGTTGCACTGACGTCATCTAACCAGCAGATGGTGCTACGGTGCACCTTTTTCTAGTGTTTCATCAAATAAATTGGTTTAATGTTCTCAAGACGTTTAAATGATTCATGTAGGCCTATAGCTTCATTCTCCACGTTACTAGCTAGAGTTGAATGAAACATACATAAATGCATACTACAGCAGTGTTGGCATTTAACAAACTGTAGGCCTGGAAACAACTATGTTCATATATTAATTTTTTTAATAATTATGTCAATCTTGATGCAAGACACATACACACACATGCAGCTTAATTATGTATATATTGATGCAAGACACATGCAGCTTAATTATGTATATATTGATGCAAGACACATGCAGCTTAATTATGTCTATAATGATGCAAGACAAACACACACACACCCCCCATCGTTGTCTGTTATCAATCAGAAACATATAGCACCCCCTCCCTCTTATGAGTCAAACCACGTCAGTCCTGTAACAACAAACACAAAACTATAATGACCATCATCTTTATCAAAATATGAGAGGACAGTCATTGGGACACATATTCACTCAACATTCCTTGTTGTTTCTACATGACTTTATTCAACTTAATAAAGTCAGGAGAACGCCTAACAGAAATGTCTAGGATGAGATCAGCCAATAGAATGGCCTCACTGTATTCAGAGGAATGAGGACCACCGTTTAGCGCCTTGTTCCCCCGATAGAAACAAAACACAAACTAAATCAACAGGTAGTCCAGCGTTCCGTCTGTGGCCGTTGACCGGCACGTCCAACAGGAAGTCGCCCAATGACGTTCCGACCGTTATGAAACAGAAGACGAGAACAACCGAAGTTCCACATTCAGTGAGCTAGCTTTAGTTAAGTACACACATTATCGTGTGTGTGTGTGTGTGTGTGTGTGTATAGGAGGAAGGTGGAGATGGTGGAGGACAGGTCCTTGGTGAGTTTAGGTGTGTAGTTGACTCTGGCGGGAGGGAGGATAGATAGAGGAGGAGGAAGGAGAGGATGAAGGAGAGGATGAAGGGGTGGATCCTATCTATTCCTAACCTGTAAAACGCTTTCATCAACCCCATGGATCAAACCAGGAAACAGACTGGGAACAATATTGGATGTCTGTTGAAGTCATTCAAATAATCAATATTTAATCAGAATCAGAAGTTGCTTTATTGTCAACGAAGTGTAACACATACAAGGAATTTGTCTTGGTATTTGGACAAATACGGACCTTACATCAAATCAATTGGCTTAATATTCTCAAGACGTTTAAATGATTCATGTAGGCCTATAGCTTCATTCTCCACGTTACTAGCTAGAGTTGAATGAAACAGACATGACTGCATAATACAGCAGTGTTGCCATTTAACTAACTGTAGGCCTGGAAACAACTATGTTCATATATTTAGTCAGCACTATTATAGGCCTACAGCTATGAAGCCTATTTGTAAAGGACTGCTGTGTTGATGGTTGCAATTGATTGTTGTTCTAATACGTGTGTCACGAATGCAGCTTAATAATCATAATCATTGATGCAACACACACCCACACACGCCCCCCGCCGGTCTGATCGGTCCGCTTATGGTATAAAGTCCATAGATAGACCCCCCGCGTAGCGAGGCCGCGTCACAGCCTATCAGATAGACTCCAGACTAATTACCAACTGTCTTGAAATGAATATTCATGAGCAAGCTAGAACCTTTCAATCTATTCATGTATCTTTAAAATGCTATTTTTAAAACGGGGACTGTCCCTGGAAAACGGGGCCGTCTGGTCTTCAGTAGGCCGGTAGTATCGACCTCCTACTGGAGCTGACCGCACTGAGTTTACACTTGACAGGCGCTAGGACCCCGGGGACCACGGCTTCCCCAGGGTCCTAGCGCCTGTTAAGATGTCTGCCTGCACATTGGCTCCCCGACTCCCCTTATCACTACCTGACCCGAGCACTCCTCCACCACCACCACCAGTACCAGAAGCACCACCACCACAAGCACCACCACATATCATCTCCATGACGCTAGCCTCTGGCTCTATGATGCTAGGCTATCTTCTGAACCCTGAGGTCAAGAGACTAAATTTATCTTATTATGACTGACACGGTCCCACTACCCAAACACATATTCAGATCCCATAGTTCCCATAGTGTGACTTCACTACACACATCACTTTTACTGTTATTGTAATGACACGTAGTCGTGCTCACATTATGACCACATCTTATTCTCTCTCCATAGGTATACGGTTATTATACTATCTTCCATAAAAGAGAACCAGTATTATCTTTATGAGATTACCATGGGTATTCTACTATCGCTGTTTTGATTGAATACATTGTAACTAGGAATTCATTGTTTTGGTTTGGTTTTTAACAAAACATAGCATAATGGGATTTGGTAAATGTAGAAAAGGTTCAAATATATTCCTTGGATGGAGAGACCATGAAACTGGTGTATTTAGAAATCAATCTGATAAATGTATATGTAGCAATAAACGCCACCTAGGTGGCTTTTCTAGGCTTCTCCAGACACAAGGACACAGGATGCTAATGTTGAAAGCCGGTTTATTGTAGAGCTTGCGGACAATGAGACATGAAGACAGTGATCCATGTTGCCATGTAGGACATCTCCCTGAGTGTGTGTGGTGATGGCTGGCTTAACCTGTGCACACTGATTACTCAATGTACAACAGGTGTGCAGCCTCACCCAGCCCCAGAGTCCAATCAGTCTGACTCGGCCAGGTGAGGCTGCTTCAACCAGCCATCGACCACACCCACTCCACAAACCCCCAACACCAAAATGAGGCTGGGGAGAATCCCCAGCCGATGCCTACTTTCCCCCCACTAACAACCACTAACCCACACTCCATAAAACAAAATACATAAACCTGACACTGACCAGGGTTACCATACCCAACTAAAACAACACACTCTTTACCAAACCTAAAATCATAAATTACAATAAAACCATTGTCCTCACAACTGCCCAGTGTGACCCACCAACCCACCTCCCCCCTCCATCCTGGAGACCGGAGGCCTGGGCTGCTGCCTTGACTGGCCATGTGTTACAGGGCTGTCTGGATGGGCTAACTACAGCGGGGCAAATTATGTCATTTATTTATACAGGTATGTATATTGTTGTTTTTCGGGGCAGTGATATTAAGATAACACTAACAAGCAAACATTAGCTACGTTACATTTATATGCAAAAGTAAGACAAACCAGCACATTAACGTCTGGAAAAAGAGATTTGACATTATTAAAACACATATATATATATACAGACAGACTGTATGTGTATGTGTATCTAAAGATTAACTGGAAAACATGTGTTACACTTCACACAATCTCAAATGGTGTATCTCTGAGTTTGAACTACTTTGAACATCCTAATCAATAAATAAATATAACCCCCACTTCAATTACCTTAATACAACCTAATAAATCAGAGTTTAAGATATAATCCTACTTTGGATATAATTTCCAAATCAGCTAAGCCAGACAGAGATGTAAAAGCCAACAGATACTTTATCTAGTCTTTTGAAACCATCTTGAACTCACAATCTCCACATTTCAGATCAAAGGATTGATGCATGACACAACTACATCTGCTCATAAAGAAGTTCACTGATTATAAACTAAAGTATATGTATTCTATATGCTATTCTAGCACAAAATGTGGCCTGTCACAATGCCCATAATGACGGAATGCAGAACTAGCTAGCTACCTCAGACACACTCTGAGCTACAGCATTCAGAAACTTCACTACTCAGGTCTTCTTCAGAATCAGCAGCTATGCTCTCCAGTGAGGCCAATTAGGTGCAGTGAATTTGATTCTCTCTTGTGGAAGTATAGAAGCGCAGCTTCTTCACTCCTTCTGTCTGACCTGCGGAAATACAAATATAAGAAGGTTAATGAAAGTGACGTAAAAGACCTAGAGTTTTTTTTCCCTCATTCACACTCCTAGGTTGAGCGTAGTACATACTAACATACTAAATGACATACTAAACTACATAATAACAAGGATTTTTATTTTCCCAAACAAGAAGCTTGTACCTCTTACTGTTTCAAGCTGTTTGTAAATGTGATAAAGTTGACTGAAAAAGGACATTCTTCATGAATATCTTATCTGAGACTCCATTGTGCAGGTAGCACATGCAAGGTGGTGCATGCCTTTACAGAAGGTTAAGCATATTTTGATTTATAAGGACCTGGTAATGACTCTATAGGCTGGACACCAACCTGTAAAACAGATGAAGTTAAGATGTTCTTCACAAGAGCGTGGCCTCCATGTGGAAGGTTCCACACTGGACACGCCCCCACAGGGGCTGGAATGGTGTGAGCCTCTGTCCCATTGGGTGAAGCCCATTGGATCACCAGACATCCAAAACCAGGAGCTTCCTGAAAGTGACCTACCAACATTGAAAGAGATTAAAGAGTTACATGAGTGGAAGGAAGAATAATGTGGCCAAATATTTAGCTTTTGTTATTTTCATGGTATTTTTGATAAGACAAAGTGATGGACGGACAGATGATCATAAGGACAGACTTGATTGCCTGATAGACACCAAGGTCTGGCCAGTACCTGCGCAGGCCCACCCAGAGGTGGCTGGTTAGTGGGAAGGGGGCGCGAGCCACCAGCTCATCAATCATCTCCTGGTCTTCTGGGCCCATGAGGCTCAGCAGGTCCCAGTGAGAGTCTCTGCAGTAGAGCAGGGCGTCTGACCAGCACAGCCGTGTCCCCACCAGAGTGATGTTCCTCCCCATCTCCTGAATGCTCATGGAGGGTGCAGCGAGATCTGGGGAAGCAATTTTCAGTGTGGTGTTGAGGGAGTTCTACTCCCAGCCCTGTAAATCTACCTCTAAGTATCAGAGTTACACACCTAATCCCTACCCACTATTTAGACACTTAGCAGACACTTTTCAATTTCAGAAAGCATTATAAGCGGCATTTAATTAATCGCCAATCAGTGTGGGATGTTTTTAAACACATCCATTTTAAGGGCAAAGTAACACCTTCAGACGCTTGGCAGTTCTTTATCAAAAAAAAAGAACCACCACAGTCTAATCTCAGCACACTTGAACTCAACTGATGTGAAGGGCTATGAGGTGTCTTGGACCATACAGAAAACAACTTACTTTGATACTTCACTCTGAAATATCACAATACATAACAGTCATGTAGATCAGTGGTGCCCAACCTTTGACTTTAGGTGGACCACTGAATTGTCATCAAGACCTTTCGCGGACCAACTCAGATGGAAACGGTATAACTTATATAAATACAAATGCAGTGGCTGACCAAAGAGTGCCAGCAAACCCTTTATACACAAGTATTACTGCAAGAAGGCCATGGCCAGTGGGAAACAGTGGAAATAAGAAGTCAGCAATGCTGCTTATGCTCCCTTTGTGTTTATTCAGCAAACACTAATCCACACAAAACATCAATGGAAAACCTTATAATGCAAAAAAGTGACTATACAAAGCGACTCCTTTTTTTAAAATAATAACATACCATATACTTTATTTACTGAATAAATGTATTTTAAATTATCTATATTCATTTTTCTATTGTACATTTTTCTATTTAAAAAATAAATCCCACAGACCACCTGCAGTACCCTCATGTACCACCAGTGGTACGTGTACCACCTGCAGTACCCTCATGTACCACCAGTGGTACGTGTACCACCTGCAGTACCCTCATGTACCACCAGTGGTACGTGTACCACCTGCAATACCCTCGTGTACCACCAGTGGTACCTGTACCACAGGTTGAAAACACTGTATGCAGATTGTCCTTTGGTGGATGCTTTTACCCAAAGTGCCTTACAATACTGTCGGTGCATACATTGTTATAATAGGTATCCCCGAGTGGGAATCAAACCCCTAACCCTGGCAGTGTTAATGCCATGCTCTACCTGTTGAGCTACACAAGACCAACAGCATTTGACCTTTGACCAATGATGGTTGACCAACAGTGGTACTGGTACACCCATCCCCCTTTGATGATCATGTAATGATGGACTGGGTTCTTACCTCCGTACACTTTGACCTCACAAAACGACATGTAGCCTCCTTGATCAGAGGACTTGTAGAAGTTGATGAACCTTCCTTCCATTCCCCAACACTTGACAGTCTGAGTCAAGCAGCTTGGGTCATCGTTGATGATGACACACCTGAGGAAAAGAGATAGAGAGAGAAGATACAGTAGTCTGGTGAAGGTATCAGAGACCAGATTCCAGTAGCTGGTGTGTGTCCAGGTGTACTTGAGCAGAACACTGGTTGTGTTCCCTTATTTTCTGAGAGTATAATATTCTATGCTATTTAATAATTTCCACTTTCATCCAATGACACTTAAAAGCAGGTCGAGGTCATTAGGGATTAAACCCAGAACGTTTTGGCTGGGAGTCTAACAGTATTGAGTGGAAGTAGGGGAGGTGACACCAGCGATTCACCTTGGATTGTTGTTGCCGTTGTTCACCAGTGAATTCCCGATGAGTATTTCCACGCCGTTGAGTTGATCCCTATAGGCATTCATATTAGTGACCTGGATCTCTGACACCCTGTACACACCAGGCAGCTCCAGCCTCCACCATGATTTAGCCTGATAGTTGGTAGAGATGCAGCTGTTGTGCTCCCACTGAGGGTCGGTGTTCCCATCGATGGCGTGTTCAGCCACTGCGCCCCAGATGGTTGAAGACTGAATAGCCGTGCCGCTCAACGCCAGGTTAATGCGGGATGCAGCTTAATGGAGAAAGAAACCACAGAATAGTTTGTCAAGTTGCATTCTAGTGTTCAAAACAAATTGAAATACTTATAATAATAATAATAATAACTAGTCATCAGCCCCTAAATGGGGCACATAGAAATACCTGAAAATCCAGGTGACTTCCACAGGAGGACCACAACACCTGGTGATGAGGAAAAATATTTACTTAATAAAATTAATACTTCAGCTATTTTTTACAAGCATTTATCCTGCAACTATTATATCTGTTGAATATTTAAACTATTTGTGTTAGGAATCTTACACACGCCCACAATCACAAAAACATAGGAGGATGTCAACTGTCAAAAGTTATAGCAGGTAAATCTTTATTAATTCAATATAATGAACTGGATAATGATAAATACTGTAGTGCTGTGTGGAATACCTACCAATGAAACTGCAGATGAGACGACTGGACCCCATGGTTCTGGAGAAACAACATGCTCAGACAGTAGATAACACTAGCTACTAGGTATACATTCCTTCAATTAAAGGGGCAAGGTGGCAAGTACAAGTGCATAAGCACTTATACTAATGTACTGTTCATACGTAAACAGTAAGTGCACATACACTACTACAGTAGTAGTAATACTACTAGTAGTAATACTAGTAGTAATACTTAATACTACACTATTATGACACTTAGCACATAAGTAAGACTATACGTTTGTGGCAAGGTTCACATTCATACGTACATGACACATACAAAATTCTATAAAAAGTGGAAACAAATAGATCCTTTGAGATGGAGGTATAAGTAATTTACATATTACATTAATCTTAGGAGGCCAAAAATGAGAAGTCCACCATTACAGAGTAATACAATAAAATCTTAAAATAGTTTAGTCTCTCTGACTTTAATATGGTACTCACCGGCAGAGTCTGTAGGTCCTTCTGCTACGAATGAGGCGTCTGAATCTAGGATCAGCACCATATACACTTGGATTTGCATTAAGTAATCCAAAGGATCTTGTTTGCAAATACTACTGCTCAAGCCCTTACTGTGGGAGTGATTAGGGGAGGTTCTATGCGGCAAAGAAATAGTGTGAGACATGAGGTGAATTTAACAAAAACATGGCTCTCTTTATTACAACAAACTTCGTCTCGGTATGAGGTACAGGGTAAAACCGGTAAGCAAGGCTGGATGAGCTCGATGGACTATCCAGTGCTACAGTAACCTTCACCAAC
This sequence comes from Lota lota, assembly GCA_026745465.1. Classification (NCBI taxonomy): domain Eukaryota; kingdom Metazoa; phylum Chordata; class Actinopteri; order Gadiformes; family Lotidae; genus Lota; species Lota lota. Next base: position 25,882 of record JACYXH010000563.1, on the reverse strand, counting down.
TTGCATCTGATTAGTCTGGTTCTTATTCTGTGGCCCATTGGTGTTGGTTATTCTGATGTTTCTCAGCTGCTTTCCCCAGGTGGTGGAGCTAGCCTGAATGCTGCCAGGACGTCTGGATGTGTCCCAGTCGTCACAACCACCTTATCTAGGAGGACTCAAGACCTTGTCCATTAGGATCAGAAAGTCCTAAAGGGAAGAACCAAATGAATGTTTATGTGCACGCTGACAGAAACGTAACGTGCATTGTCATTTATTGTGCCGTGGCATTCTTTTCTGTAGAAAGCCGCTTGCTCCCACATTGCCATTTGCATAGAAAAACCTGACATGATTTGAGTATTTCATGTGCCAAGCACTTAGGGTGAATGTTTAGGACCTTACAGGTCAACAGATGCATAAACAGAAGCAGAAGGTGTTGTAGAAAAAACATGTAAAGTTGATAGTTCTCCCAAAATGTAACCTGATAGCTTAGCTGAAACGATCGGCACCCAATAAAACACAGCCTTATCTAAACATTTTACGAGTCTGCTGTTGGACTCCCCCAACGGCAAAGGGCCTTTCTAACCCAAAGACATTCCCCCTCCCGACGAAGACCCCCAGCCGATGAGATGGACACATTCCTCATCAGGGCGCTGCCCTGGGGATATATCCAACGGTCGCAGACATCACCGTGTGCTTCTCCGGTGTTCTCTCGCGGGTGCACATCCTTAAGGTGTGGACCCATCGACAAGAATACAGCGCGCTGTAGAGATAGTAACGAGTATCGGGATTTGACATTTTTGTACCCTGTATTAGAATTAGAATAAAACTCATATACCGTATTAATAGTTTGACTTGCATTTTTGCTTCTTTTACCGGGTTTCCAGTTTAACATTGTCCTTCCTTTTTTTTAACAACAAACCCAACAAGATGACTAATTTAAAATAAATTATTGAAGAACGTAACCCTGTCTATTATAGAATCACTAGCCATTACAAATATGCCTACCCTTACTCTGAGTGTGTTTCTATTCATTATGTTTATTAGTCTCTTTATTGATAACATATATATGTTTCTGTTGGTTCTACTGTAAAGAAGGAGCTGCATCAGTTCTTAGTGTCTCTACATGCTGTAGACATCAAAGCTCTTTGCCTATTGTTCATATTTTAATACAAAAAGCATCCTTCATTACTGAGTGAAGTCATGGAACAGCAGCCTATAAGAGGTTAGTCTGAGAGGAGTATAAACTGGGAGGGAAACTGGTTCAACTGGTTGTTTCACAACATCATTTCCTTGTTATGAGTCAGACGGTTACGTGTGGCTCACTTCATTACAGCAGGAAGAAGACTAAGGTACTGTACTCAACTCTGTATCATAAACATGTATAACTTATATATCATATCAATAGGAAGAGTGCTATTTTTCAGTAAACATGTACGTTAAAGACGTTATTAAATGTTACATAAATGTTTCTAAGATTAAGTTGAGTTATCACACTGCTGTTACTCAAAATTAAACTATATTGCTAATGAGTAATTTTGCAGATTCTTTATCCAAAGAGACTGACAGTGAGATAAAATACAGGTCACACAGAAGCAGGTACGGGTTGGACAGTACAGATACAGGTAATTTTGAATCAGGGAGGGGTAAGACATTACAGAGACAGATCATTAAGGAGCAGGTAGGGGTTAGACAGTACAGAGACAGGTCATTAAGGAGCAGGTAGGGGTTAGACAGTACAGAGAAAGGGTCATTAAGGAGCAGGTAGGGGTTAGACAGTACAGAGACAGGTCATTAAGGAGAAGGTAGGGGTTAGACAGTACAGAGACAGGTCATTAAGGAGCAGGTAGGGGTTAGACAGTACAGAGACAGGTCATTAAGGAGCAGGTAGGGGTTAGACAGTACAGAGACAGGTCATTAAGGAGCAGGTAGGGGTTAGACAGTACAGAGACAGGTCATTAAGGAGCAGGTAGGGGTTAGACAGTACAGAGACAGGTCATTAAGGAGCAGGTAGGGGTTAGACAGTACAGAGACAGGTCATTAAGGAGCAGGTAGGGGTTAGACAGTACAGAGACAGGTCATTAAGGAGCAGGTAGGGGTTAGACAGTACAGAGACAGGTCATTAAGGAGCAGGTAGGGGTTAGACAGTACAGAGACAGGTCATTAAGGAGCAGGTAGGGGTTAGACAGTACAGAGACAGGTCATTAAGGAGCAGGTAGGGGTTAGACAGTACAGAGACAGGTCATTAAGGAGCAGGTAAGGGTTAGACAGTACAGAGACAGGTCATTAAGGACCAGGTAGGGGTTAGACAGTACAGAGACAGGTCATTAAGGAGCAGGTAGGGGTTAGACAGTACAGAGACAGGTCATTAAGGAGCAGGTAGGGTTGGACAGTACAGAGACAGGTCATTAAGGAGCAGGTAGGGGTTAGACAGTACAGAGACAGGTCATTAAGGAGCAGGTAGGGGTTAGACAGTACAGAGACAGGTCACTAAGGAGCAGGTAGGGGTTAGACAGTACAGAGACAGGTCATTAAGGAGCAGGTAGGGGTTAGACAGTACAGAGACAGGTCATTAAGGAGCAGGTAGGGGTTAGATTAGACAGTACAGAGACAGGTCATTAAGGAGCAGGTAGGGGTTAGACAGTACAGAGACAGGTCATTAAGGAGCAGGTAGGGGTTAGACAGTACAGAGACAGGTCATTAAGGAGCAGGTAGGGTTGGACAGTACAGAGACAGGTCATTTAGAATCAGGCAGGGTTAGACAGTTGGGACAACCCGGCTCCAACGCAGCGCCCCAGGCGGCTCAGGGGAGCGGTGGTAGAAGGAGTTTACCACCGCTCTCCGGAGGATCGCACCGCTGGGCTCATGAACGCTGATCGCACTCAGCGAAATGGAAGACACCTGCGACGGAGGAGGAGGAGGGGACGCGGACATACGCGGCGCTCGGCGTGGCTTGGAGAGAGAGATCCCTCGGCAGCACGTCACGGAGAGCTGCGTGAATGTCCAAGGACCGGGAGACGAGAACACCGCTTAGCTCGGCGAACGAGAGAGGGGATACAGAGAGCCTGGCCCGAGTGTGAACGTGTTGGTCCGTTTCTGCCAGGAGGAGCTGCCTTGGGGAACGGCCGACCCCGACGGAGGACCCGCTAGAGGGACTAACCCCCCCCCCCCCCCCCCCCCGGAATAATCGGAGGGTCCATGGTAACCCGCGACGGCCATCCATGAACGTCCTGAAAGAGGACGAGGCCAGCACGACCGAGAACATTGTCGCCAGTTAATGTACTTTTGCTTTATGTTAGGCACGGCCCAACGGTTAGGATTTTTGCTAAATAAATACGCCTTTACGGCTTGAACGGACTTCTGCCTTGTGTTCTCTGGGCGGAGACGACCACTTATACAAGCCGGGATGCCACAACTGTGAGAGAAAGAGATATGGAGGAAAATATTATTCAGAGCTATAAAGTACAATACATATTGAGAATGTAGATATTCTACTGAATACATATTGTGGAGAATGTTCCTTTTCCACAGAATATGTCACTACTTTTGCAAAGAGAAGCCGAGGGGGAGATAGGGAAGGGAGGGAAAGAGAAGTGAGAAGACACTGAGAGGGAGAGAGTGAGGAAGAGTAAGGTGAATGTAGCTATTCTACTGAATACATATTGTACTGAGAATGTACCTGTTCTACTGAATACATATTATACTAAGAATGTACCTGTTCTACTGAATACATATTGTACTGAGAATGTACCTGTTCTACTGAATACATATTGTACTGAGAATGTACCTGTTCTACTGAATACATATTGTACTGAGAATGTACCTGTTCTACTTGTCACGACACCCTCTGCCACCACCTAGTGGCGCCGGCTGCCACTTCGCCACGTGCCTCTGTTTACCTCCCCGTCATCAATTAACCACATGCACTCCGGTCTACACTCCTGCCAACAATCAACAATCATCGCACTCTATTTCTCCCGCGTTTCCCGAGCAGCCGGCACCAGATCGTTGTATTCTATCCTCGTGTTAGTACCTCGTTCCCGCATTTAGATTCCTGTTTACCTGTGCCTTGCCTGCTCCTAACCTGCCTTCCCCTTCTACCCAGCCTTCCCGGATCCCTACCTGCCTCCTGACCACCAACCCTCTGACTGTCTTCCCGTTGCCGACCCTTTGCTTGCCTAAACTCCCCGCCGGCCTTCGTCTGCCTCTCGCCCGCCTGTCACCGAACCACTGCCTGCCCGACTACGTCCTGCTCTGCCCTTACTTGTACCGTTGCTATTAAATCCCCTAATTCCTCAAACCATCTCTGCCTGTTGTGTCTCACACTTGGGTTTCCAGTCATACCCGTAACACTACTGAATACATATTGTACTGAGAATGTACCTGTTCTACTGAATACATATTGCACTGAGAATGTACCTGTTCTACTGAATACATATTGTAGAGAATGTACCTATTCCACAGAAAATGACCCCATTCTACCTTTGGTACATTTTTATTGAAATAAAAAAAGGTGTAAACATTTGATTGTTGTCATTCATATTTCAGAAGTATAAACTAATATAATCATTTTGTTTAAGAAATTTTTTAACATGCACCTGCAAATGTTTGCAATGTCTTATTGTTAAAAGGTATAAAAAACATTCAGCAGTAATCAGACATTGATCAATATAGTATATGTAATCAAATCATGTATCATGGGTTATTTTTTACAATAGTCAGGTTTATTTTCTGAATGAATTCCTTGTTAAATGACAGCAGTACAACTTTAATGCAGTTCTCTCAGATCAACATAGAGATTCACATGCAGGAAACAACAGTCGTTTTGGTTGTTTGATTATTTCATTATCAAACAAAGGTCCTAGTCCGTTTGATTGACAGGTGTGATGATCATGGGGACAGAGTTTATACCTTCATAATCATAGAGACATGGGCAGAGGAATGGATAGAGAGGCTCACTAAAGGTGCAGCCAGTAGCAGAGTAGATATGAACCCTGGCTTCTACATCATAGAAGGAGACCAGACCCTCATCATAATCAACAAACACCCCCACCTTCTGGAGCTCAGCTCTCAGAGAGAGACGGACATCAGGGTTATCATTAAAATCAAACCCATTCTTGCTGAAGTAAAGAGTCCAGTAACCATTCTCAGGGGTCAACATGATCAGATCTTTTCTGTTGCTGGACTCTCTAGCCACTCCTAAATGACATGCAGTCTTGTCTTTAACCTGGACCTCAAAGTAAAATCTCCCTGAGGAGAAGCTCTGCCTCGTGAGAACAAATATTTTGTTTGTAAATCTCTTAGGGTTGTCTGGCAGTTCCTTCCATATACCTCCATCATGGACTTGTTTCCGATCCTCAGACAGGATGAGCTTTGGATGAGCTGTATCAGGATCCAGAGTCACATCTACTTCATACTGCTGGACCCTCTTCAGTTCAGCAGCACACAGCTTCTTCATCTCCATATTCAAAGTCTCCTCCAGCTGATCCAGGGATCTCCTCAAGGTCCCTACGTATGACGGAGGACGGACCTCCAGCGTCATCCAGTCCCTGGTGGGTGGAGGATTCTTCAGGGATCTGAAGGTCTGTAGGAAGAGGAGGTGGTCTTCAGTGTGTGGGATCTGCTTCATCTCTGAGATTCTATTAGTCAGATCTCCTATTTCCTGCTCCAGCTGTTTGATGAGGCCTTCAGCTTCTTTCTCTGTGGATTTCAGTTTCTCTTTAACTGTTTGGTTGAGATCATCTTGACACTTTTCAATCGAGTGCTTCAGAGCAGTGAGGACCTGCACACCATCGGCTATCTCTCTGTCTGCGTCTGCTTTGCTGCGATCTACTGTGTCTTTGATCTCCTGAATCTTTCGATGTATCTCCTTGATCATCTGCTGAACTTCAGACTCTATCTTCCCCAGCTGGGCCATTTTTACTTCATATTCCTCCTTTAGAGGTACAACAGGATGGGACTTGTGGTCCAACACTGTGCAGAACAGACACACACACACCTGTTCAGTCTGGCAGAAGAGCTCCAGAAGTCGATCGTGTTTCTTACACATCCTGTCTTCCAGACAGTCCATAGGGTCGACCAGCAGATGTTTCTTCAGGCCTGCGACTCTCTGATGAGGCTCCAGGTGGGTGTGGCAGTAAGAGGTCAAACACACTAGGCAGGACTTCACTGCCTTCAGCTGGGTCCCAGTACAGACATCACAGGGAACTTCTCCTGGTTCAACACAATACTGCTCTTTTACTAGTATGGAACTCCTAAACCGATCAACCATCCCTGATAAGAGGGTATTGACCTGTAAATCAGGTCTTGTGAGGAAAACCTTGTCGCAAACAGGACATTTGCACTGGACTTGGTCATCCCAGAACGTTGTAATACAGGTTCTACAGAAGTTGTGTCCACATGATGTGGAAACTGGGCTGTTGAACAAATCTAGACAGTAGGAACATGAAAAGTCTTCTTCAGACCAGGAAGTAGCAGAGGCCATTCCTAGAAAACAATTTAAGTCACCATTATATTGGTTTTCATAATGAATAACAATGGTCAAATAAAAGTTTTAACTCATTCTAATGTTTGGGTTTTATGTATTATATATTGGTGTTGGTTCAATCTGAAATCTTCATCCTACAGGAGGTACAACATGAAGCCCTGCAGACAGGACAGCTTCACTGAGGATTGTAGTCAATATGTTGGACTCACCTGATAATGTTTCTGTCAGACTATTTAGTTTATAAAGTCTTGTTATTTGTCTCCAGAAAGAGAGAAGTGCCTCCGTGTCGTGTTACTTTGGTCACTTTGCATTTAAATTAAAGTAGTAATTAATTCTCAAAGTACATTTCTATCAATTGTTGTCTATAATAAGGTAACGTATGTGCCAAACACAACGTTAGCATAGGGTGAGCAGTCTCTGACTCCTGCCCAGCTGAAACAGCCGAGTGTCACAACGCTACACTTTCAGAGGTCTGAGATAGGAGTTAACATGGAAGCACTTATTCTGTAAGTCCCTGAAAACTATCTAGAGCGTCAAATACAACGTTATCCTAATGACACAAAGCCACACTGTCTACAACATGGGAAGTTATTTAAATAGTCATGACAGGGTGAATTCTTTAATCATTATAATGTAAATAAAGTAGTCTATAATAATAATAATAAGATGCCTACCGTTGAAGTCACCCTGGGACACTTCAGATTTAGGACCAATCCTGAAACAGAAGAATGAAAAACCATTATTTCAACAATAACTGGGTGCTTGACTCCCAGCTGAAAGTTTCTGGGTTTGATCCCCAATGTCCGCAGTCCAACCTGTAGGCAGCAAGATGCTTCCTAACCCCTACCTGCTCCTTAATGACCTATCTTGGTACTGTCTAACTCCTACCCACTCCTTAATGACCTGTATCTGTACTGTCTAACCCCTACCTGCTCCTTAATGACCTGTCTCTGTACTGTCTAACCCCTACCTGCTCCTTAATGACCTGTCTCTGCGCTGTCTAACCCCTACCTGCTCCTTAATGACCTGTCTCTGTACTGTCTAACCCCTACCTGCTCCTTAATGACCTGTCTCTGTACTGTCTAACCCCTACCTGCTCCTTAATGACCTGTCTCTGTACTGTCTAACCCCTAGCTGCTCCTTAATGACCTGTCTCTGTACTGTCTAACCCCTACCTGCTCCTTAATGACCTGTCTCTGTACTGTCTAACCCCTACCTGCTCCTTAATGACCTGTCTCTGTACTGTCTAACCCCTAGCTGCTCCTTAATGACCTGTCTCTGTACTGTCTAACCCCTACCTGCTCCTTAATGACCTGTCGCTGTACTGTCTACCCCCTACCTGCTCCTTAATGACCTGTCTCTGTACTGTCTAACCCTTACCTGCTCCTTAATGACCTGTATCTAAATTCAGATGTAACCATATATTTACTAACATTTTTAACCTTGTGTCTTTGAGGAAAACTAACAATCAACATATGTGTACTACTGTACCTTAATCTTCTTCCTGCTGTAATAAAGTGAGCCACACCAAACCGTCTGACTTGTGAACCAACCAGTTGGTCCAGTTCCCCTCCCAGTTTATACTCTTCCCTGACTAACCTCTAACTCAGCCAGTAGACTAACTGCAGGACAGACACTTTTCTAAAATCTGGATTTTAGCCAATGGCTGTGAAGAAGGCAGGGAAGGCTGTCATCACGGGGGGGGGGGGGGGGGGGGGGGGTGTTTGATGTCAATCAAACTGAGCACACATGTGTGTCAAGTGCAGGTGAACCTGTGTGGTGGAAAAATGACCTCAGGCCCTATTCCAAAGTTAGCTTGCTTAAACTAGTTGGTTTAAGCGCTCAGGTTGTTGGGTGCACACTATAGTGGCCTATCTGTTTTCTTTTAATTACCTACCTCCCCCCAGCTGCATGTTATCCTCTCTTATGTTATCAAGTGAGAACATCTTGAACAAGCCCCTCTCTAAAAACGTTGGGTCTGTTCTTGACTGCATATCTTATCTTGACCATACGTTGTACCCGCCATAAATAATAGGTGGCGCTGTAACTGTTGGGCTGCGACCGAGCGACCGTAGGTTGCACCCGACATAGTGGCGCCATAAATCTCGAGCTGCAACCAGGTGTCTGGTTTTATCTATGCATTGAACCAGTTATAGATGGTAAAAGGCGCCATCTAGTGTTACTTTTAAATGTTGTTTGTTTCACTCTACAAAAGGGCTTCCCTCTTTTGCTCGGCGCGCCTTTTCTCGAGAACTCTGCCCAGTGTGGAGTGGCCTTTGAAACGGCGTCTTTGATATGCTGCAGAATATTAAATAAACCAACTACGGATATCCATTTGTCTTAGCCTTTTACATCGAGCCAGCCATGAGTTGTCTAAATTTGCTACAACACCTGTCACCGTCTTTGCTGCCTGCTACGCTCCGCCCAATGCAGAACATGGAGTCACCACAAAGTCACAAACTGTGCAGATTTAGGCGGAATATGTTGGAAACTACCACAAAGAAAATAAAATCCATTTACAACAAAGACCGTGAAACTTCTTAGAACTGGGTAAAGCTGGTGCAAGGCGATTCTCAGATAGTCTTTTTCAACGTCCCACGGGGGGAATACAATGTGAAGAGACATGTGAGAATGTTTATTTCTTGAGGTAGAAAGACACATTTGTAGACTACCTCTCCACATTGGTAACATGTCCCACATTGTCCCACACAAACATACTCTTTGTCAAACATGTGGTTTGTTGGGATCTACTCAGTGATGAAGACTTTGTTAAAATATGAACGATAGACAGAGAGCTCTGATGTCTAGAAGCTCAGACAGAGAAAGACAAAGAGACACAGTGAAATGTTTCAAGTATGCTACGGTTCAGAAATGTACATAACATTTAAAAACGTTTTTAACCGTACGTGTTTACAGAAAAATAGCACTCTTCCTATTGATATGATATATAAGTTATACATTTTTATGATATATCACGGATCAGAGTTGAGTACAGTACCTTAGTCTTCTTCCTGCTGTAATAAAGTGAGTCACACCAAACCATCTGATTTATAACGAGGAAATTATGTTGTGATCCAACCAGTTGGACCAGTTCCCCTCCCAGTTTATACTCCTCCCAGACTAACCTAGTACAGAGTACTCAGAATGAGGGTAAGCATGTTTGTAATGGCATGTGATTCTATAATAGGCAAGGTTATTTTCTTCCTTCATTTCTCTTAAACGAGTCATCTTGTTGGGTTGGATTGGGTTGGGTTCATCTTGTTACACCATTTACAGGAAGGTATTCAGAACAGTGCCAAGGCAATGACACACACACACACACACACACACACACACTTACACACACACAAACACACTTACACACACACGCACACACACACACACACACACACACTCACACTCCTACAAACACAAAACAAGTGACATAAGAGACTATTTTTAATGTGTATGAAGAACAAAGAGCAGCCTACAAATACACAAGAATCCAGCGATGGGGTTTCAAACTCTGCAATAAACTGGTTTTCATCCACTACCAGTGTCCTGGTGTGGGAGGAGCCCAGTAAAGCCACCTGGGTGGCGTGTGGCAGAGTCACCTGCTACCGTCTGATTTTGTGCAGAAATAGTATTTTTAAACAAAATACCATTATAGTCTATTATTGTTACGTTCACATGAATGTGATGTCAGTATTGACTGTTGATTATTGATCAGCCATTGTCTCATAAGCCACTCCTTGACTCCTATTCATGTAGACATTAGTCTGCATGTGAGTTAGTGTGAGTGTGTTTCGATGTGTTTGTGTTTTGAACTCCTTGTTATGTTTCAGTGATTTCATGTCTTCAGACAGAGTTGGAAGTCAATACTGTAGTTTTATTAAAATCTGAAAAGTGTACAAACATTGTAACATATCATTCATTATTCAGCAGCATAAACTTAAAGAGATATAGACTATGGATTATTACGTTATCCAAATGGATCCTTTAAACATTTCTACTTGAATGCAACTGTTGATGATATTGTAGCATTAAAGGTTATAAAAGGTTATGTCTCTATAATAAGCAGGGTTATTTTCTTCCTTCATTTATCTTCAATGAGTCATCTTGTTGGGTTGGATTCTTCTTGTGTTTTTTTATTCCTCATCTTGTTACACCCTTTACAGGTATTCAGAAAGGTGCCAAGGCAAGGTGGCACACACACTCTCACACACACACACACACACACACACACACACACACACACACACACACACTCACACAATACACACTCACACACACAAATACACACACACACACCACACACACTCTCACACACACAAACACACACATTATTGAAGCGATATAAGAGATGTTTTTAGTTTGTATAAAAAACATGCAGTAGTCCCACAATAGGCTGCAATATAACAGGAAATATAAAGACTGTTGCCAAGAAACAAAACAGTAAATATATCATATATAAATAGTGAATTTGCTAGGTAAACCTAATTCTAACTCAGCCCAGCACAGCAAGGTGTGTGAACTGTCATGACTTGTTGTTGTAATTGAATTTGATACAGATCAGTATATTTGGTGTATGAGTCATCTGGTTGGGTTGGATTCTTCTTTAGTTTCTTCCTTCTTATCTTGCTACACCCTTTACAGACAGGTATTCAGAAAGGTGCCTAGGTACACACACACACACACACACACACACACACACACACACACACACACACACACACATACACACACACAATTACCGTTTTTTAATTTGTATGAGCAGTAGCCTACAAATATACAATAATTCATGCAATGGGGTTTAGAAATACTACAAATGTACACACACACCCCATGTGTGTGTGATATTGTTTTGAATATCGAATATCGGTCGATGCATTATGCTATTTATCTGTGAAGGGTACATGTTTTCCCCCACACACACACACACACACACAGGCGCATAGGCACACGCACACACACACACACACAGGCACGCTCACACACATACACACACACACACACACAAGACACAAACACACACCTAGTCACTTTCTCCAAGACACACACACGACACTCACATACACACACACAATCACACACACAAGGACACACACGACACACAATCACACACATACGACATACATCAAGACACACACACACACACACACTCACACTCACACTCATACAAGCGACATAAGAGACTCTTTTTAATGTGTATGAAGAACAAAAAACAGCCTACAAATACACAAGAATCCAGCGATGGGGTTTCAAACTCTGCAGTGAACTGGTTTTCATCCACTACCAGTGTCCTGGTGTGGGAGGAGCCCAGTAAAGCCACCTGGGTGGTGTGTGACAGGGTCACCTGCTACCGTCTGATTTTGTGCAGAAATAGTATTTTCAAACTAAATACCATTATAGTCTATTATTGTTACGTTCACATGAATGTGATGTCAGTATTGACTGTTGATTATTGATCAGCCATTGTCTCATAAGCCACTCCTTGACTCCTATTCATGTAGACATTAGTCTGCATGTGAGTTAGTATGAGTGTGTTTTGTTGTGTTTGTGTTTTGAACTCCTTGTTATGTTTCAGTGATTTCATGTCTTCAGACAGAGTTGGAAGTCAATACTGTAGTTTTATTAAAATCTGAAAAGTGTAAAAACATTGTAACATGTCATTCATTATTCAGCAGCACCAACTTAAAGAGATATAGACTGTGGATTACTATGTTATCAAAATGGATCCTTTAAACAATTCTACATGAATGAAACTGTTGATGATATTATAGCATTAAAGGTTATAAAAGGTTATGTCTCTATAATAGGCAGGGTTACTTTCTTCCTTCATTTTTCTTCAATGAGTCATCTTGTTGGGTTGGATTTATCTTGTGTTTTTTTATTCTTCATCTTGTTACATCCTTTACAGGTATTCAGAAAGGTGCCAAGGCAAGGTGGCACACACACTCCCACCCACACACACACACACACACACACACACACTCTCTCTCACACATACACACTCACACACACACACACACACAAATACACACACACACACACTCACACACACACAAAACACACATTATTGAAGCGATATAAGAGACGTTTTTAGTTTGTATAAAAAACATGCAGTAGTCCCATAATAGGGTGCAATATAACAGGAAATATAAAGACTGTTGCCAAGAAACAAACAGTAAATATATCATATATAAATAGTGAATTTGCTAGGTAAACCTAATTCTAACTCAGCACAGCACAGCAAGGTGTGTGAACTGTCATCACTTGTTGTTGTAATTGAGCTTGATACAGATCAGTATATTTGGTGTATGAGTCATCTTGTTGGGTTGGATTCTTCTTTAGTTTCTTCCTTCTTATCTTGCTACACCCTTTACAGACAGGTATTCAGAAAGGTGGCAAGGTACACACACACACACACACACACACACACACACACACACACAAACACAGTTTTTAATTTGTACGAGCAGTAGCCTACAAATATACAAGAATTTATGCAATGGGGTTTAAAAATACTACAAATGTACACACACACCCCAAACCCGGAGCTCTCTACTTACATGCTATTTTATATGTTGTTAATGTATATTGGACAAGCGTATGCAATGTAATATTTGTCTATTTACGTTCATCTTGCTCTGCTTATTACAACAATAACTAATTTGGTATGAAGTAACTCAGTACTTGAGTAGTCTTTTCACTACATACTTTCTTACTCTTCCTCAAGCTATTATCTGATGAATACTTTTACTCATGTGATATTGTTTTGAATATTGTGGAGCCAATCTCAATATTGTGTTATGTAGTGTAGGCCTACTCTATATTTGAGAGGATCACTCGTATGAGAGGGACATGAAATGACCTTCAAGGTGATTTAAAACTGATCCGATAGTCTCAACACATAAATCAATGGTGATGACGTAGGGTTCATGTTTTTCAGGTCAGCCAGTTGCACTGACGTCATCTAACCACCAAGTAAAAGGACAGAATCTGCGTCCTCTCTGGTTCTGAGTGGTCGGCCGCTCTCCGACAGCTCCGGGCTTCACGGCTACTTTTCATTTGAGGACAAAAACAAAGAGAAGAAGAGCTGAGGAGTGCTTCTCTCTGCAGCTGCACCAGTGACAGACCAGTGACAGACCAGTGACAGACCAGTGACCTTCACTGGGCTGTGTGGGCCACTTGTGTAGCACATGGTACACTGGCTTTTGGCCCCCTCCATCGCTACTTTCACAGGAACCTTCAGGGGCCTTAGAGATTGGTCAGGGACTGCAGGCACACACAGCAGCAGAACTAAAGGGATAAGCTGAGGTCTCTGGACATTGGGATATCTGGAAGTCATTCCCCGATTCAGACGAGTTTGTTTAATTCCAAACGATTCCATGATGATGTACAAAATCACCGTTGCGGTTCCAGAAGTCGAATCAGGTTTGTTGATAATGAAGTCGCTCTCTCTGCGATGAAGCAGAGGGTCTCGGGGAGATCTTCATCGCCGTGTTAAAGGCTGTTTGACTCAATTTAGAGCAATCCCCCCCCCCCCCCTCCCCCCCCCCCCGGTGAACACCTGCGTTAAGATGCAGAGCACAGCGACGGCTAGCATCGACCGAGCTCATCGCTGCTCATCACACACACACACACACACACACACACACACACACACACACACACACACACACATCCACCTAGTCACTTTCTCCAAGACACACACACCAAGGCACAAACAACACACATACACAAACACACACTCACACATGGCACACGACGCACACACACCAAGACACAAACAACACACATACACACACATACACACACACACACGACACACACACACACACACCTAGATACTTTCTCCAAGACACACACACGCACACACCACGACACACACGACACTCACATACACACACACAATCACATACAAAGACATACATGACACACACAATCACACACACACACAACATACACTAAGAAACACACACTCACACAATCACACACACACTCTCTCACACACACACACACACACACAGAAACACACTCACACACAATCACACACTCTCTCTTATCTCACACGCACACTGACACACGCACACACAGACATGCACGCACGTGGACGCACACACACACACACAGAAACATGCACACAGACACACGCACACACAGACATGCACACACGCGCACGCACACACACGCACACACACTAGGACATAACGCACGCACGTAAGGATTAAGGAGCATAACATGCTCCTTAATCACTTAATAACTCAGTTAAGGACTTGAGGATCCTTAATCACTAAGCCGTTTCCTCATCATAATTCATATCAAAATCAGCAGGCTAAGTAGTAACATGATACTTTGGATATCGAGACGTAAACACAATTGAATTCATAACGTTGAAATATTATACTTTGAAAACAAGGTCATCTGAATTTATTCGTTTTGAAATCACCTCTTTGAAATTCAAATATGGCATTTCAAGATGTACCATTTCAAAAACACGATAAAAAATGATGCATTACCTAATTATGATACAAAATTCAAGGTGCAGATATGTGATATATTCGATATATATATATATATATATATTACATATGATATTGATTACTCATATTCAAGTGGTCAAAATATGGACAAGAAAATTAAAGCAAGCCAATTTAATATAAATTCAAACTGCAGTAGCAGGGCCTTTGAAGGCCAAAGCAATACAGAACGAATGCCATGGAATCTACTGCCGGCCTATCAGAGCGCCATCCGTCAGTCATGTGATCAAAGAAAACTGCTGGAGAATTAAAGCCAACGATGGCCAACAAGGAGAAGGACGGGGCTCAGGTAAATTGTACGGTTTATGTCAGTTATGTATAATCAAAGTCGGGCCTCAATAAGCACAGTAGGTTTCAGGGCTTCAAAAAAGCTCGTAACACAACATAACCACCATGACAGCAGTCTGTTCCATCACGTTCAGTCTCGATTGCCGAGGTGAATTCAAAACGAATGAATTCACATGATTTTGGCTTCAAAGTATAATATGTCAATGTTATCAATTCAATGGTGTTTTACATTTATATATACTAAATTAAATGGCTTTTAAAACTTCAAAACGTTATGATTTGCTTCCATGCACACCTGCATGTAGGTGTACTAATTAGGTTGCCATGGTAATGAGTTCGCGGGGCTTGTTGCAGGTGGCGCTGTTTACTTCCGTTCAGTAAAGCAGCTAGTTTGGTAGTAGCCGTCTTTTGTCTCCAATACACGGTCATTTCCTAAATATTTTTTACAAATTAAACCACAACACGGTTGGAAGTTTCCGGTTCAACATCTATGTGTGACTAAGGACAAATGTGGTCCTCTGTTTTCCGGGTTAACCGCAAGGAAACGAAGACTTTTCGAAGTAAAAGCGACTGCTGTAGCTGGACCTGCTGTGAGGAACATTTGTTTTTCTACTAGGCCTACTTGATATGTTAAATAATGTTAGTTGTGGATGTAACGGGACGTAAAGTGTTTTAAATGAGTATTGTTACAAGTCATAGGCCTATTGCTATATTGAAATAAACGTGACTGTCATGGTTAGCCTAGCGCTTCTAGAAGCTCCAGACCTCATTCACTTTCAATTGGCCGCCATCACAAGTAGTAGGCGGGGAAATGACGTCACACAACGGCGGTGTTTGGCCCTGTTCTGTTAGCCATTGTAATGTATGACACCGGGGGGCGCTGTTTCCTCTTTTCTGCGTTGACTGAGTAAAGGACTAATAAACAGTGTGTCGGGATGGCTTCATTGGTTTTGTTCCACCGGGCCATAGCCCGTTGAGTGGCTGAAGCTAAGCGGTTGATTTGTCTCTGTGGTGGCACGAGGATGATGACGGGCTGACGTTTCTTGATCCAAACGTCAATAGATATAGATATCTATAGATATAGCTATAGAGATGGATAGATAGCGATGGAGATAGATATAGATATATAGATATCTATAGAAATAGCTATAGAGAGATGGATAGATAGTGATAGATATAGATATATATCTATAGATATAGCTATAGAGAGATGGATAGATAGCGATAGAGGTGTATATATATATATAGCTATAGAGATATATATATATATATAGCTATAGAGAGATGGATAGATAGCAAAAGAGAGAGAGATGGATAGATGTATAGATATTTAGATATATGTATAGAGATAGGTGGGTAGATATCTATCACTATTAGTTGCTTCTTCTTAAGCAACTTGCTTTTTTAATTGGATTATTCACTAATGAAAACACTTGGATAGAGATATAGCTAAAGCTATATCTGCTAAGTCTGTTCCAACTGCACCTTTATGCAATAAAGTAAAAAATGTATACATTTTAATAAAGTTTCTACAGGTGAAAGTACTTTGAGTTGTTAGATTGAAGCCCACTGACTTCCACTATAAAAAAGTGAATTTATCTTACAAATTATAAAAAATATCAAAAGCTTCATAATAAAGAACTGGGTTTTAAAACTTGTAATACATTGGTCGCTCTACAAATATGGAAGTAGACAAGTGCCCAAGATTGGGGAAAGGAATGCATGAATAATTAATAGAACAGGAAGCTACTTTGCCACTGTGTTCAGTGGTTCATTTGAGCTCTAAAACTAATCTGCTCGTTGCACTCCTTCACAGGTCAAGAACAAGAAATGGAGATTCTGTGAGTATCACAACTGAATCATGAAGAAGAAACTGCAAACTGTAAGTCCTGATTTTTCCTTTTTATGCTGAGGCCTCATTTTGGCCTCCTGGTTGGTTGAGGCTCTCTCGCCCCGCCTCCCCCTCATGCGCCCCCCCCCCCCCCATGCCCCCGCTTTCATGCCCCTCTCGCTCATGCACTTCTCTCTCATGGCCCTCTCTCAGTCCCCCCTCTCTCAGTCCTTTCTCTCTCATGCTCCCTCTCTCATGCCCCCCTCTCTCTTACATGTGTTTTGTCTTACTGATGGGGGGTATGTGGTTTGAGTGATCAGAGATGCATGCTAGGGTAATGTGCTGTCTGACATCTACAGCTCTGTAGACGTGCCCCCTCGGGAGAAGCCAAGTGTTTAAGGGGCCCTCGTAACGTCAGTTACGTGAATTAGAATGTTCTTCAAGATACTGACAGGGTCTCCCCTGAGGAGAAACGCCAGGGGCAAGGTGTGAGGGCTCGTCCCCTTAGCAACTAGAACACAACCTAGATCTTACAGGAGAGAACCATTGAGCACATTGCAATGTTCTCTTTCATACATCTTGAAGCCGTGGTGACGGTTTCTCTACCTCCCCAACTGGAGGAGAGCACAACTGCAGTTCTTGTTGGGATCTTCCAGGATGGTTGCTGATTTGAGGGGACCCATCTTCCAGGGCCAGCTGGCCTTGCCCATTACTCTGCAGTTCAGCCTGAGAAAGGCTCGTGTCTGAGCCAGTAGGGGGCTCATCGGCCTGCTCCCAAGATGGGATGATGAGGATCCTAGGAGGTTCAAAACCTACTACCCCACCACTGGATTCTCCTTCTGCTCAAGACCTACCAACCCACCACTGGGTTCTCCTTCTGCTCAAGACCTACTACCCCACCACTGGGTTCTCCTTCTGCTCAAGACCTACCAACCCACCACTGGTCTGTCCTTCTGTTTAAGATCTACCACCCTACCACTGGGTTCTGCTTCTGCTTCTGCTTATCTTACTTTGTTACCTGGTTTGGTAAGTATGGTAATTGTTTGTTTAATTCTTTAATTTGTATTTTTTCATACATGTGTGAGCCAGGCCAGAGGCTGACCTGGCATGGGGTTCTTACTACATGAAAGTGTGGCCGGGCTTCAACCTAGCATAGAATAAACGGTGTGAGCGTGGCCATGGTTTAACTTGGCATGGGATACTTAATGTGTGAGTGTGGTCAGCTGTCGACCTGGCATAGGGTACTTCATGTGAGCGTGGCCAGCTTTCAACCTGGCATAGGTACTTCATGTGAGCGTGGCCAGTGTTTGACCTGGCATAGGTACTTCATGTGAGCGTGGCCAGCTTTCAACCTGGCATAGGATACTGCATGTGAGTGTGGTCAGTGTTTGACCTGGCATAGGTACTTCATGTGAGTGTGGCCAGCTGTCGACCTGGCATAGGGTACTGCATGTGAGCGTGGCCAGCTTTCAACCTGGCATAGGTACTTCATGTGAGTGTGGTCAGTGTTTGACCTGGCATAGGGTACTTCATGTGAGCATGGCCAGTGTTGTACCTGGCATAGGGTACTTCATGTGAGTGTGGCCAGCTTTCAACCTGGCATAGGGTACTTCATGTGAGCATGGCCAGTGTTGTACCTGGCATGGGGTATTACATGTAAGGATGGCCAGGGATCGACCTGACATAGCATACTATGTGTGAGCATCTTGACATGGGATGTGGGCTGACCCCTGAAGATTTTAACAGGTTGGTTTAATGTGGTGGTGTATTTTATCGCTACATTTTTATCTTTAGAATTTTCAGCTACAGTACGACGCTACTCCATTTAAAACATCCTTGAGTATCTTTTGGGACGACGTTTCTGGATGACTTAAGTCTGTGGCCCAAATCAACGATTTGCCTTTGCAATCCAGTATACATCAAGAGCCTGGAGCGATCCAGCATCTGGCTTTCTATTCCACCTCCTACACACTGGATAGGATGACTTGAGTGTCATGCAGATTGGATTGCAGTGTGACTGAATTATGCAAACAATGGAAAGGAACAATGGATACTAGGAACAATGGATGATGGACTAATGGCATTCTGAATGGACAGAATGGACAGGAAACCAACTGAGAAGATGAAAATGCACCAGAACATTTTTGTAAATGGTTATTCAAGCTTGACAGTCTGCGACGTGGCTGCCCTTCCTACCCCCGACATGATCGATGGCTGCCATGACCTGTGGATCTTCTGTACTCCTGTGCTGAGACGCAAGTCTTTCGCTGGCTGAATTGTAATGTATTGGACGAGGCTAGCTGGACCTGGGAGATGGGTCCCCTTGAATCGGAAACCATCTTGGAAACATCCCAACTAGGGTCCTCTTCAAGCTGCAGGTGTATTGTTCTTCAGATGTGGACGTAAAGAAACCCTAACTGGTGCTTCAAGATCTATGAAGAGGAACATTGAAATGTGCTCAATGGTTCTCTACTGTAAGAGTAAGGTTGTATTCTAGTCGCTAGGTGTTCGAGCCCTCACATCCTACCCTTGGCATTTCTCCTTGGGCAGTCCCTGTCACGGTCCTGACGGATGTTCCTGTTCATGTAACTGATGTGACGACAGCCTTATGAACACTTGGTTATTTCTGAGGGGGAACATGTACAGAACTGTAGACTTAAGATAGCACAGTGTCCTAGCATGCATCTCGGGCCACTCAGACCACACCCAGATCAATAAGGCAACACTCATGCAATTTGAATGCAGTGTTTTTGAGAGTAGCAAGGAAGTGGACAAAAAGCATCAGATCAGTTTGTTTTTTTGTACGCTGGTGAACCTTGTTTATTGGTAGTAGTTAATTAGTTAGATGGGGGAACTGTTTAGTCAAAATTATTTGTACATATACCAACAGCATCAAACTACTAGATCGCCTCAAGGTAAGTCTGTTGGCTGTATTTTGAAATGCAAAGATGATCAAAGGACCACAAGATCTTCATCGTCGTTCAGCTCAAGGTGAGGTGCTGGTTATGTATTGCTGGTTTGTACTGGAACGTTAGGATTCCAGTATGACTGTTTTGGGCTTTCTGCCAAGGTTAGTAGTTAGAAATATGCAGTTTGTGAACCTCTAATGCTGCAGTACTGTGTATGAGTTGTGGATGTTGATTAACCTGTGATGGCATCTGGCAGTACAATTAGGTTACATTTGCGTAACCTCATCACTAACAAGCGTACCTAATTAGGTCATCTGGCGGTTCCCTATTTCTGTCAGTAACCATCTGCAATATTTGATCACTTTATTGTGCTTTATGTAGTGCACTCATAATGAAACATAACATTTTTATTAAATCCCGCAAAACTACTTTGATAATTGCTCTCTACAACTGACACTGTGTTGTTGCGTAAACATTTTCGAGTCGCGTATATGATGCAGAGATCGTTTAAGGCTGCAACATTTTAATTACAATTTGGCATTTCCATAGTGCGGCTCCTTTGATCTACAACAAGCCAGCAGCTGAATATGGCTAAGTATCATTTTACTATTATATTACTATTGATACTGCTAGTGTTTTAAATATCTGGGCTGTGATTGGCCCAGTTAAACCCTCACCCTAACCCTACAGAGCTGAAATTGTAACTGTAGTTTGTGTCACAAGGTGTCTGCCTCCACACCCAGCTCCATCCCTCGCTGCCGTCTCCCCACTGGGCTAAAAAGGACTCCATAACGGTGAGGTCAATGCACTTTCAGTTTCAGTGCTTGGGCTGAATCAATTCTGTCTTCTCTGTGTTGTCTCTACTAGACTTCAGAAATAAAAGGAAGGGTTCAATGTAAATGTGCTTATTTGTGTAAAAACTAATGGAATAGCTGTTCAAAAGAGTCAAATAAGTTTAATTGTTGCCAAATGCTACCATAAAACTGCGGCTGTAGATGAAATCCCACATAACATAAGCAAACTAAGAACAGTTGTTCCTCTTAAGCACCCTGACTATTGTATTGGTTTTCAGTTTATTCTTGGTGAGGCCATGATGTAAAGCTCATTGAAGAGTAGTGACACATTCAGACATACTACATCTTTTGCGTACACTCATTGACTTGGAAAATGAGGCAGGACAGGTTTTTATAGGAAAGGATTTTTAAATTGCTGCATCACTTCCTGTGTTTGGTAATTGTTGTTCCCATGTGATTCCAGCATGTGATGTCTTGTTATTAAATGGATGCTTGTTTTGTGTTAACAGTGGGGGCAGCTCCAGTCCTTGCTATCCTGAACCTGTATGACTCACAAGATGTCATTCCAACCACGCAGGTGAGCGTTTGATATGGACGGTTTCACATTGATACCTACCGTATTTACCCATTCTTTTCTGTAACGTTATATGACCTTCTCAAAGTGATCTATGCAGAGTGGTCGGGAGGTAGATGTGGTCGAGGAAGCGTTGAACCAGGCTCACTAGTGTTAGTGGCATTCCATAGTGTAATTGAACTTGCTGTTGTGATATTCATAGAATATATTTGTTACCGTGTGTTGACATCACTGTTAATGATTATGGAGTTACAATGATTTCTATTGGATGTGAATATGCTTGATTGTGATTGGTTCAGTACCTTGACTCGGTGTGTGGAAGTTTGCCTTCCTGAAGACGGCCACCCTGTATGTCTCTAGTTAATAAATAAAGCTAATAAGTTATAGCACAGCTAATATGTTATAGCACGTCGTCTTCTGAGATTTAATTACATGTACATATTGTACAAAACAAGACCGCTGTGTAAACGTGTTTACAAAGATGCTGTCTGACTTTACAGGATCCCCTGGACCAGGGTGGACCAGAGGGTAACCAGATCCCCTGGACCAGGCATGGGGCACCAGGGTGGACCAGAGGGTAACCAGATCCCCTGGACCAGGGTGGACCCAGAGGGTAACCAGATCCCCTGGACCAGGCATGGGGCACCAGGGTGGACCAGAGGGTAACCAGATCCCCTGGACCAGATCCCCTAGACCAGGCATGGGGCACCAGGGTGGACCGTAGGCTGAGGACCAGAGGGTAACCAGATCCCCTGGACTAGGCATGGGGCACCAGGGTGGTCCGGAGGCTGAGGACCAGAGGGTAACCATCACCAAGCTGTTCTGAAACGCTAAATGCCCGGAGGTTCTTTTTAGTTTTTGTAAACGATTGTAGAGGGAGATTTATTAGTTTTTAGTTTGTGAATTTTCACTGTGAATTCTTCCTACGCTGTGATTTGAGGTAATATTTTGGGTCATCTAAGTCACGTGAGCTATTTTTGCTCCTATTGCTGCTACTACTACTACCATAGTTACACATTTCTCAGTTAATTTCACAGTTATACATTTCTCAATAAGTCAACTTGGAAACTTAAGGAAGTTGGATATTCGCTACCCCTTTGCAAATGTTTCCATCCCCAGGTTTGTTAGCAGATGTTAGACCCAACTAGCGCTGTTTGATAGCAGACCGGGACGCCGTGGCGGAGGGGAGCTGATGGTGGAGCCGTGCTGGAGGTCCTGCCTGACGAAGGACGTCCCGGTCGGGGAGAATGAAGCCCAGCTCTAAAGTGATTATCACACTCACTGCTACTGAAGTGTTTTTGTTCTTAAATCTGTTAGGGCAGCCATCACTTATGGTGGCTGATTTAGAGAAAACAGTCCCTGGGTTAATACGTTTTATTTAGACTCTCTAACCCCTAAATGTGAAGGCTACAGAGTCTGTGCTACTGCTGCACAAGTTCTACAAGTTGTATGGTTTATTTGAACAAATTATAGTGAGTCTGTCGGCTGAGGTGGGAGACGGTTTTTATTTGTATACTGATTTAAAGTGGATTGTGAATAGATGAAGCTGATGACCAGGAACAACACGAGGCCTACGATGTGACTGCTTAAGTCTTTGGAAGGTTAATACCAACCTCAACCTTTTTTCTACGTCATTTGACAACCTGTTGAATTCACACAATGTTTGACTGTTTTCCTGAATAACAAGAGTGTGCATGTTTCTTAGTGCAAGTTTAAAATATCAAATGAATCTTCCATTCCTCTTTTACACTCAAGCCAGCACTTTGGTTCAGAATGATTTAAACGAGGCGTCCAAAGAATAAATGGCTCAACTACTACCACTGTGTTTGTTAGCGGACCAGGAATCCTTGGCTGAGGAGAGCTGATGCTGGAGCTGTGCATCTGGAGGAAGTATTACTGGGAAGTTTGCATAAACTGCATTGCTTCCATTCAGACATGACTGTAAACGACCAACGTTACCACACCATTCAAACCACTGCTTGTGTTACCAGACAAACTACTGCTGTGTTTGTTACCAGACAAACTACCGCTATTTGTTACCAGACAAACTACCACTGTTGGTTACCAGACTAAATAATGCTGTAGTTACCAGACAAACTACCACTGTTGGTTACCAGACCAGATAATGCTGTAGTTACCAGACAAACTACCACTGTTGGTTACCAGACTAAATAATGCTGTAGTTACCAGACAAACTACCACTGTTGGTTACCAGACCAGATAATGCTGTAGTTACCAGACAAACTACCACTGTTGGTTACCAGACCAGATAATGCTGTAGTTACCAGACAAACTACCACTGTTGGTTACCAGACCAGATAATGCTGTAGTTACCAGACAAACTACCACTGTTGGTTACCAGACTAAATAATGCTGTAGTTACCAGACAAACTACCACTGTTGGTTACCAGACTAAATAATGCTGTAGTTACCAGACAAACTACCACTGTTGGTTACCAGACTAAATAATGCTGTAGTTACCAGACAAACTACCACTGTTGGTTACCAGACTAAATAATGCTGTAGTTACCAGACAAACTACCACTGTTGGTTACCAGACCAGATAATGCTGTAGTTACCAGACAAACTACCACTGTTGGTTACCAGACCAGATAATGCTGTAGTTACCAGACAAACTACCACTGTTGGTTACCAGACCAGATAATGCTGTAGTTACCAGACGTTGAGACTAAACCACTGCTGTTTGTTGCCAGACCAGGACTCGGTGGCGGAGGGGAGCTGATGGCTGGAGGACCTGCCTGGTGAAGGACTTCCCTCGTGGGGGTAAGGACACCCGTCTCTAAAGTGATTATCACTTCCACCTCAATGGAATAGAGTACTACTGCTACTACTAAACTAGCCACTGATGAAGAAAAACTTCTTTATAGACACTTCTTGACAGCAAAATATTTGATTGAATTTTGGAGCATGATCATGGGAAGATGCAGGCAGCAAAGCTACCAAGCATCCATTCAATGAGACAATGGGTGCACATGATTCTTATATCACATGGTGGGCAGGAAGTACAAAGGTGAGGGGGAGTGACCATGGTGGAGACTTTAGGACTGGCCATGGCTGAAGTCAGTCATGGTGGGAGAGACACTATAGGTGAAGTGGACATGTCCACAAGGCTGCAGGACAGTTAAAGGAATCTACACAACAAAGAAGTAGATTGGCATGGCCTCAGTATCAGACTTCAATGGCTACAGTGGCAATGCAAATGTAAACTAGCTTAACACCTTTCAATTAGAGAAAGGAAGGGAGGGATCTCTAGGTCCAAGGAGAATGTGTACAAATTCATTTTCAATTGACTAGTAGTTATATAAACAAGGTTTATATAATTAGTATATAATTGTATATTATAGTTAGGATTTAATATTTCCACAACAGTTACTCAACTAGTCCTAAAGCTGTCACTGCAGCCATCCCTTCTAATCCAAATGATTTTGAGAAAGCATTCCCTGGGTTAATGGCGCTATGAGATAACAGGATTTATTTCGACTCAGTTTTGTTCTAAATGTGACTGCTGTAGGGTCTGCTCTACTTTCTGACATAAGCTCTAAAAGTTGTATTTTTTAATTTAATAAATGATAAATGAGGTTGGAGACGGCTTTTGTTCATATCCTGATTGAGTTGTGACTAGATGACCCAGATGACCCACCAGGATCAGCGTGGAGCACTGCCATGTGACTGCTGAGGACTTTGGAGTATTATATCCGCTCTTAATGGTTCCAAAAATTGGAAATTACCTGGACAATGGACAACTTCCCCTAACCTTAACCTCAAACCCTAAACTCCCAAAATTTCCGCTCTATACCTAACCTTCCCCTTACTTCCCCCTCCCCTATACCTAATTCTCTACCTTCTCTGCTTTATTCCCCCATCAGTTACCAATCCTCCCCCAACCCTCACCTTAACCTTGCTCCCCCTACCCCCCTCTACCCTTACCTCCCCCTTACCTAACCTCCCCCCTCCATCACTCTAACCTTACCTCTACCTTACCCTCTCCTACCCTTACTTAACCTCCCCTCTCCCCCTACCCTCTACCTTAACCTCCCCCCTCCCATATACACTAACCATAACCACCTCTACCTTAATCTTAACCTCCCCACTACCCTGACCTCCCCTCTCCCCCTACCTTAACCTCCCCCTACCCTAACCTCCCCCTCCCATCTACCCTTACCTTAACCTTAACCTCCCCCTACCCTAACCTCCCCCTCCCATCTACCCCTAACCGTAACCTCCTCTACCTTAATCCTAACCTCTCCTCTCCCCTCACCTTAACCTCCCCCCTCCCCCACTCTACCTTAACCTCCCCTCCCATCTACCCTAACCGTAACCTCCTCTACCTTAATCTTAAACTCTCCTCTCCCCTACCTTAACCTCCCCTACCCTAACCTCCTCCCTCCCATCTACCCTTACCTTACCCCCTACCCTAACCTCCCCCCTCCCATCTACCCTTACCTTAACCTCCCCCTACCCTAACTCCCCTCTCCCATCT
>JACYXH010000562.1:0-97122 GCA_026745465.1 Lota lota | reverse complement strand
GTGCCATATTTTCACTAGCTCATGGGGTCCATCGATTGGCACAAATTGCTGTGAGGTGCGTGCGTAACATCTGCTTGGCACATCTAAAAGACCATGACCAGGCCAGCCACGGTGAGGTCACGGTCTAACCAGGTGTTCCAGATGCCGTAGCACTCCACCCCCACCTGGAGACATCCCTGGGAGGTCTTCTTAGAGCGCGGCTTCACCTGGAGGAGGGAGGGAGAGAGACAGACAGACAGAGAGAGAGAGAGAAAGAGAGACAGACAGACAGAGACAGATGAGAATGTAGAGCATGATCCTGGACCATCAAAGATTATTCCACCCAAGTTTGAATGAAAATATAACATGAACAACTTTTCAGTTGAAACAATGATTCAACCGGCACTATTTAACTTTTCTACTGCAGCCATTTACTCCATCAAATAATATGTGAACTAGAAAGTTGATCAAGAATAAAGTGGATATAAAGGAAATCTTTTTCAGCCATTTCTTTATTGGGCAGTGACAGCAGCAGACACTCATTTTCTAAGTTTTAATGGGAACTGTGGCAGAGGACTCTGATGAGCTTTATCTTTCAGTGTACTCCAAAATGAATGCATTGCATCGCATAGTACTTGCACATGGAGGTAAGCAAACATGAAGACCGAGGTCTAGCAGAGTCTTACCGTGGTATGGGGAGACCCCTTTGTTGACAACCTGCAGGAAGTCTTTGGCAGCTTTCTGCACAGCGTCCTTGGAAGTCATGATCAGGGACTAGACAAGGAGGACGGGGAAAAGCACAGGTTGGTATTTTAAAAAGGTCGGCTACTGGGCACTTACCCTGCAATTAAAAAGCATGAATCCTAAATCCTAACTAAAGAAGCGCCCGTTAGTTCCAGTAGCTAATGCGTTAGCTTATGGAGCTACAATGCACAACAGACGAATCAACCAGATCTCAGTACCAAAGTGACTTTACTGTGCATGAGGAACAAATCCAGACATCAAGGTCCAAACACAAGCGTGCTGTTTTATGGCTCTTACCTGCATTAAATGGACTTTGAAAGTAGGGCGAGAAGAGAGCTTCTGTCTCAGCACCAGTGACAGCGTGAGCCAATCAGCTGTCACAACAGCGTGAGCCAATCAGCTGTCACAACTCAGAAGAAGAAGTGATGAAATCTTAATCACACTGCCCTCTATCGGGTTGGAAGTGCAACTGATAAGGAACAAGAAATAATATATCAACTAGAAAAAGAATTATGACAATAGGTATCCACAGATACACTTAATACCTAATAATAATAATAAATATTAATAACGTTTCTTCCATATTTAGGAGACAAAGACGGCACTATGTGCTTTGATTTGTTTAACACATATCTTGAATTGTTGTCAAGCAAAATAATGTCACTCATACATCCCCTCATTTGTGAACATTTGAATGCCTTTCTAAAATAAAATGTGCTCTATTTATTTCTTTAACTTTGTTTCAGCTTACTGGAGGATAGTCAAGGTAACTGGCATTGTTTCTCAATGTCTGCCTGTCGAATAAGGGTTGCTATGAAAACCTGCCACAGCAACTAATTACTAAACTGACCCATTACCATGGTAACGAAGCCATTAAGTAACTTTATCATTGTAAAATATGTTTTGCAGAAAACGTCCCCGCTTTATTTAAAAGCTTTAAATAACTTCTAAACGTAAAGCTTTCCCCACGTTGGGTTCTGCGGTAGAGTCAATAGGTTGTCGTTACCTAGTTCCGCCACCAGAGGGCAGAGCTTGTGACGAAGTTGTCTTTAGCTGTTTCCACCACAAGGGAGAAGAAGTGGCGAGGTGCCCCAAAGGATCCTGGGAGGGTTGGGGTTATTGCCGGTTGGACTCATAGCGCCTTCCTGGCTCCGTTTTACCACTGACATTATGTGGAAGATTAATAAACAATGAATGGGGAAATGACCTCGGTGAGTTGGGTGGAGTCGTATATCACTCTGGCTGTTTAAATGTTATATATTTATCCGTTTGGAAGGTGCTACAACCATCCTACATTTGTCAAACCCTGCCCTCATCTGGCCGAAAAGGGTACTACACAAATGGAGGGCGCAACATCAACTTATTGTGGCTTTTAGGAGTAAGCTAGAAACATCCAGTCTGTTTTAAATTAAAGAGGGCTTAAACAACACCATACACTATAGATCTGGTGGCTCTAGCCCAAATGGAAGTCATTCAAACGACCAGGTCAGAGGTCATCACAGGCCTCGACACAACGCAGCCATAACTAACCCGTACAATGACTTTGCCATAACACAGAGACGTTGCTTTTATAGGAGTAAAGGCATGACACTCTATAAAGTTCTACACACAGTCGTTGTAGTCTCATTATAGTACAGTGCAGCATGTGCTGTATTATAAGATAATGCCAATATTGGGATAAAGCAACACAAAACAAGTTCTTATTTTAACAACGAAAAACGATCTCATGCAACATATCAACTATGCAACTGACCTAAATGACATTCGTTCTGACTTCTAAAGTCAGGGTTGTGAGAACAAGCTCTAACTTCTTTAATGTTTTGCCATTATAGGTAGTACATTTGATGTAGTACATTTTATCAGACAGTTGGGGTCTGTTACTCTAATGTACGATGGTTCTCCAACCTTCCAAATGTCTAGATACATATTTGAATAGCCAGTCATATTAAATACCCCCCCTTATTCCAGTCATTCTGTGCTCCTGTTCATGGTGTTTATCTTGTGATGACCTCTGACCTACACATTTTAAATCACTTGGTGTTGGGCTAGAGCCACAAGATTGATATTATTACATGTGGTGGAGGCCTCCTTTCCTGTAAGCACAAATTCACCAACCTGTACCGAAAGCAACACCTGTGTGTTCAGGGTGATGAATACATTACAGATAATGTGTACATATATCACTTGATGGGATATTTGTTCTTATTCGTTTTAATAACTGTATACATAACAGCCTATACTCTCTAAACTAAACCCTACAACTACGCTGGTCTCTAAATGAAACCGTAACACTAAAAACACAACATAGATACTAAAGTCGTGCATTTAAAACTGACTCCAGGTTTCTAGCTTACTCCTAAAAGACACAATACATTGTTTATATTGCAGACGCCATTTTACGTAGTACATTTTATGTGGTACATTCTATCGCCCAGTTAGGATCAGTATTATTCAAATGCACGATCGTTCTAGAAGCTTCCAAATGGATAAATATTAAATTTGAATACCCAGAGTCATATAACATCCCCACCCTCCTTATTGAAAAGTCATTCTGTGCTCCTGTTTATTAATTGATCTTGTGATGACCTCTGACCTACCCATTTAACTCACTTGGTGTTGGGCTAGAGCCACAACATTCATAATGTTACACGTGGTGGAGGCCTCCTTTCCTGTAAGCACAAATTCAGCAACATGCACCAAAGTAACACCTGTGTGTTCAGGGTGATACATGTACACATTATCTGGAATGTATTCATCACTTGTTGTGATTAGTTTGATGAAATATAACCCAGCATAGATACATGTCTACATAAGCTGACTCTAAACTAAACCCTACAACTACACTCGTCTCTAAACTAATCAATAAAAACACTCTTCATTCATGACAGATCGTCCCTTCTGGTCCGTGGGGTCCGATGTGGGAACACACACACACACACACATAAAGTACATAAATCACTTGCTGGGTTAATATTTCTTCTGGTTAGTTTTACTAACTAACACACAACATAGATCCATGTCTACACAACATAGATGACTCTACAACTCCACTAAAACACACTGATTATTTATGATGTCCTTGATGTCCTTCGTGGGCGAGGGACTCGTCCTCTTACACGGTGAGCGTGGCGGGGGCCGGAGGTGGTGCATCGAGACGTCGTCCGGCTCCTGGGCCCTGGGGTCCGGACGCTCCGGGTGTCACCGGTAGGTCTGCGTGAGCCGGTCTGTGGAACACAACAATATTGTTAACATCTTGAATGGTATGGGAGAAATGTAGAATTCTTCTCAAATAAGTGTGGAGAAAAAACAAAGTATCATGGTACCACTCTTGATACTAAGAGGTGAATGTGTGTGTCTGCTATGTTGTATGTATACAGCTAGTATATTTCCATACATAGTATCAGACAAGGGCCAAGAGGACAATAAGGGAGCAGTGGATTTCAACATAGGATGAGGTAGTGACGTATGGATGTGCAGAATGGAGCATATAGGCCAAAGTCTGGGGAGAGGCCAGTTAGTTCTTTTACAAACTAACTCAGCTTTTGTTGTTACTCGTTCCAAGTGACAATAAAGTCTTCTGTACCGCTCTTATTTTGTTAAAGTGCTTATCCACCACAATGGCACTAATAAATGACAGTTGAATGGCTGTAATCCATTATTCAATGACATCTTACTCAGCGAGGGGACGTGGGCCACAAACCAAGGAGGGTCCTGGTGGTCCTGCCTCACAGTGGGGGGGCTGGTCTTTGGCAGGCTGGCCTCTTGGCAGAGGAGGAGGAGGCTGCACAGGATGGGGACCTTGAGGCACGGGGAGGGCTGGGCACACACACACACACACAGCTGTAGCAGAACAATACACACACACAGCTGTAGCAGAACAATACACACACACAGCTGTAGTAGAACAATACACAAACACATAGCTGTAGCAGAACAATACACACACACAGCTGTAGTAGAAGAACACACACACAGCTGTAGCAGAACAATACACACACACAGACACCACACTCATTTGAATTCAGTAATAAATGAATGATTGACTGACATTAATTACTGATAGACTACGTATTCATTCAGTCACTTTTATTCACGCTAAACTCCACTGACGTCAGAAACATTTACCAAGTGTTATAAAGAGTCACTTATTAATTACAAGATTAAAAGGACATGCAGCAGCTTTAGCAGACTACTAGTCTATCACCTTGTTATTGCATAGCCATCTGAATATTATCATTGGACTTCACTAAGGAATGTATTAATGCACCGGAACCAATGATTGACTGAATGAATACGTAGTCTATTAATAATTAATATCCGTCAGTTGTATTCACCCTAATCTCCACTGATGTCCCAAACGGTTATCAAGTGTTACAAAGAGTCATTTGGTTTTTATTCGATTTTCAGCTTACAAAACAGCACAATGGGATTTGGTAAATGTGTGGGGGTGAGGGATTTCTACTCTCAGCCCTGTAAGTATCCCTTTATGTATCTTTTGAGCAGAGACCCAATCCCTACCCACTATTAAGACATTTGGCTTAAGACGCTTTTACATTTACAAAAGCCTCATTAGCGACACTAAATCACCAATCAGTGTGGGTTGTACCATGTGACCCCATCCTGCCCTGTACGAGGACCACCAGTACCACATTCAGCTCTCTCTCCTCAGTGGTTTTCCCTTTAGAGTCGGGTGTCACTCGCCCCACAAGGACGTCCTTCACCAGGCAGGTCCTCCAGCACGGCTCTGCCATCAGCTTCCCTCTGCCACGCCTTCCTGGTGGTAACAAACAGTGCTAGTTGGGACTCAATGTCCGCTCACAACCGGGGAGGTAAAGGTGAGGGTAGAGGGGAGTTTAAGATTAAGGTAGAGGAGGTTACGGTTAGGGTAGATGGGAGGGGGGAGGGGAGGTTAAGGTAGAGGGGGGAAGGGGTGAGAGGGGAGGTTAAGGTGAGGGTGGGGGGAAAGGAGAGGTTAGGTTTTTATGTTATATTTCAGTTTTTGTTGGTCAGTCCGACCCTGGGTGCACTGGCACACCATCTCCCCGTCCCTTTCTTTCATCCTTTTCATTTTTGCATGTTTTCAGATTTGTTCATTTTTGTGTTTCTTTTCTTTGCAGGGATAAAAGGATAAAAAGGAGAAGGAGAAGAGGAGCTGCAGCTGGAGTCTGAGGAAGGAGCAGAACCAAGGTAAGTTTGCATTTGTTATTCTATAACTTTTTGGATTTTTTCCATTTTTCATTTTCCCAGGAGGAGCCAAGAGAGAGCAGGCCAGCGCCGGTATTAGCGGGGGTCCAGGGGGATGTGGGGGCCCCCCAGCATGGCTGTCGGGTAAGTAAAAACACACTTCTAATAAATGAATATAAAATGGAGGAAGGCACAGGGAGGAGAAAGGATAAAAAGTGAGCAACCCCTATTTATAGTCCCGCTGGGGGGGATCTTTGTGAAAAGAGGTCCCTAATTCACCCGCCCACATACACACACACACTCACTCATGCATATATACATATACACCCACACACACCCACACATACACAAATATATACATATATATGTATATATATACACATACACACACATATATACACATACATACATACATATGCATACATATATACATATAAACCCACACACACACACATCCATAATAATGATAATAATATTAACAGTAATAAATAATCATAAATTGTAAAGGAGCACACTGCAAATGTAAAGAGCTCATGGATAAAAATGCAGGCGCAACTTTAATAAAACTCTGCACACCTCTATAAATAATACATGCTGATCACACATAAATAGTATATGGAAAAAGGCATAGTTATGAACACACACACACACAAAAAAGGGGAAAGTAAAAAATAAGTGCTTGGTAAAATAATGATGAGAAGCATCAATATTAGAAAACCCATTAAAGATAAATAAGTGCAGGGTGATAAAATTGGAATAAGAAAATGGATAAAAAATCATTAAAGAATATAAGTAATAAATATATAAATCCATGAATAATAAATAAATGAATGAATAAACAAATGTATAAAATAGAGAATGTCTTGAAAACCATGTAACCATTCAGATTCATACAATCATCCCAGAATTAAAAGCTCCAGCGGACTAAAAGAAGATAAATGAATGACAATAAAAGAGGTCCAAAGCCTCAATAAAACCGTGTGCCCATGGAATATGGGTAAGTGCTATAAACATGAGAAATGCATGCAACATCATATATACATATTTGGCCCGACGCCATGCAGGGAACCCCCAAAGGAGGCGACCCAGGACGTCCCAGCGCCCAGGGCCCCGCCCCAGCGTGGCCCCTACTCCCTCATGTTAAGGCCCAAGGGGGTAAGTGTTTTTCATTTTTTGATCCATCTGTGTTCCGCTGCCTTCCTCTGTCTGTCCGACCAGCACGCCTTCATCTCCAGCCCAGTGATGAGTAGTGAGGTGACCGCATGTTGTTGGAAGTGTTGTACGAGGTGAGTGTTGAGTGTGCCTATGTGTATTGTGTAGAAATGTTGTTTGAGTCTAACTAATATGGTGGGTTTGGTTTCTCCAATGTATATATTATGGCAATCTGAGCAGGTGATGGCATATATGATGTTTTTATTGTGTATGGTGATGTTTTGCGGGATAGGGCTGGAGGTGGAGGCGTGCCGGTTCAGGATGACCGCCAGCTGCCTAAAGTGGCCTTGGTGTGGAGAGGGGGCGCTTCTGATTTCCGTGGAGAAGGATATCCTGCAGGATAGGGTTCTTACGGTAGGCCGATATTATTTTGTGGTTTTGGAGTGTGTGATTGTTGTGTTGTGCGCGAGTGAAAGCGTGTTTCAGTTTGGAGTGTATGTGTAAGATGTTTTGTGTGAATGTGCTGATGAGTGGTATGATTTGTGTGTGTGACTGGGGTCCCCGATCAACTCCTCTCCTGATGTCAGGGGTCCCCTCAGGAAACCTGTTGGGGAAGATAACCTGACTCAGGGAACCAGGCCCTCCTAGTGGAAGCCCCGCCTCCACCGGCCCGTGGTGGGGGACGGACGCTGTGTCCGCCCCCCCAGTGTGGGAGGGGGGCCGGTTAAGGTGAGGCGTAGAGGAGGGAAGGTGGTTATGGTTAGGGTTAGGGAGATGGAGGGGGTCCGTAGCAGAGGCCCCAGGTGGGTTAATGGGAGACGCAGTAGGTGACCGAGAGCTGGCTAGAATGTACCGCTGTGGATGAAAGATGGTTATGGTGAGACGTAGTGGGTGGTGAGTGGTTGGGATGAGGCGCACGGGGGGGCGGGGGGTTAGGATTAGGGTGGGGGGAGGCGGCGGGTGATTGGCCCCCACTAGCAGAGTCGTGAGACCCCGGTGGTGTGGGGTCCCCTATGGAGGCGTGAGGCACCAGTTCTGCCAGTGTGCTGGACTTGATGGACCACAGAAAGCGCCTTGTGTACCCCCTGGCCCTCAGGACCCGGAAGAGGGTCCTGATGGCCCCGTGCATGTCCGTCTCCTCTGTGCAGAGTCTGTGAAACCGTATGATTTGGGATTTAATTATACCCGCCAATGTGTGCTTGGGGTGGAAACTACTTTTGTGTAGGAGTGCGTGTGTGTCCGTGGGTTTGAAATATACTTTTGTGTAAAGGACTGTGTGTGGTGCATTTATGTGTGGGAAGAATACGGTTGTGTCCAGAAAGTCTATGTGTTGTGCGTGTTGTGTGTACTTAACCTTAATTGTGGGATGGTGTGTATTCAGTATGTGTATGAATTGCAGGAAGTGATCTAAACTATGCGGCCAGACCCTGAAGATGTCGTCCAGGAAGCGACAGTACACCTGTGGCAGCAATGGGCATTTCTTTAGAGCAGTATGCTCAAAGTCCGCCATGTAGATGTTGGCATAGCTGGGTGCAAACTTTTTGCCCATTGCTGTGCCGTGCGTCTGGAGGTAATGCTTGTCATTAAAGACAAAGTCATTCCTGCGCAGGCTGATGGTGAGTAATTCTAACAGGTGACTGTCGGGCCTGTCGGGATCTGGGTGACGCAGGCCAGAATCTATGTCCATGTTGGTGTACAGTGAATCTATATCAATGGTGAATAAAAAGGCATGTGTGGAAACCCGTGTCCTGTTTATTGTCTGGATGAAATGATATGTGTCCTTGATGGAACTGGGGTGTCTGCGGGAGAGGGGACTGAGGTAGTGTTTGATGAACTCAGCTGCTGGGGAGGACTCTACCACAGTGGGAGATGATGGGACGTCCCGGCGGCACCAAGAAAGGGACCGTCCAGGACTCGGGCGCCTTGTGGGTTTTGGGCAGGAGGTAGAACAGGCGTTCACGTGGTGTGTCTGGGCCGTCTAAGTAGATTTTCTGTCTATGTGAAATGTATTTAAGTCTATGTAGATCAGTAAATATGCTGTGAATTTGCTGTTGTGTAGCCAATTGGAGCGCTTCCTGTATGGGTCTGTAATGTAATGTGTTGGCTAACTGTGTGTGTGCTTCTAAGAGATATTGTTGTGTATCTAAGATGACTATTTTGGAGCCTTTGTCGGCGGGTTTAATAACTATGTGTTTGTATTTACCCAGGTGTCTCAGTGCTGTATGTTCTTGTTTAGTAATGTTGGGTGTATCTAAGGTGTTGGTTGAGTGGTTATGTATGGCTATGTGTTTGTATTTACCCAGGTGTCTCAGTGCTGTATGTTCTTGTTTAGTAATGTTGGGTGTATCTAAGGTGTTGGTTGAGTGGTTATGTATGGCTATGTGTTTATTGTTATGGAGGAGTGTGGTGAGGTTTTCCGACAAGGCGCCCGCCGGTGGTTCCCAGCCAGACGGCCCCTGAAAAGGTGGAATGGGTCCACCGGGACAGTGGTGGAAAAATTCAATAAGTTTGAGGGACCGGTTGTATTTGTAAATGTCTCTGAGAAACTGTTGTTTCTCAGAGACCTGGGGGGTGGGAATAAAACTAAGGCCCCTCTCCAGCAGCTGAGCTTCGGTGTGGGGGAGGTGGAACAGGGTGGATAGGTTGAAGATGTTTGAATCTTGGTGAAGGGGGTGTCCCTGCTGGGACTTAGCCCCCTTATCTATTTTAACTGTGCTAACCAGTTGTCTAATGTGTCTGTTGCAGTTTGTGGTGTCCAGTGTATGTTGTCGGTCTGGGTGTGAAATGAGTGGTGGTGAATTTCAAATAATGTGTTGTATTTTAAAGTGATGTATGCATTAAAGTGTTTGAGTGTATCCTGGTGTGATGTGAATAATTGATGATGGGGACATAGATTGTGGCCCGCGGGTATGTTTCTGTGGCTCTACAGTGAAGTGCCTGAAGCTGGCCCACTGCCGTCTCGCGCCCCTGCCCCATGTTGTTGATGCCCAGAGAGAGCACCACAATCTTAGTGTCCAGGTTAATGGGGCTTTTTTGGAGGATCTGTGCAATATGGAAGCAGTTGGCACCGGGATAACTGTCGATTTGGACGTCTATGTGTGTGTGGGGAGGGATCCGACTCAGGTTTGAGTCACCGATGATCACTACGGGTTTGATGGAATCAATAGTCCAATCCCTGACTTTATACCTCGTAGGATCGTGTCTGTTGATGTTGAATGTCGTCTTATTCGGTCGAGGCTTGGGGTCGGTGGTTACACTCGGCCGTCTGCGCTCGGGAGTGAGGGTGCGGGGACTTAAAGTGGCCGAATTAAGAGCGTGGTGGAGTCTCTGCTGTATAATGTGTTGTGAAGGTGTGCTAACGGACTGGCTGGCCAGTGGAGGAGACCTGTTGTTAGAGGTGGCTTCAGATTGGGATTGCTGTGTGGGACATTTCCCTTTGCTTTGACCCATCATCACCTTAGCCACCTGCTTGGGTCTCTCCGCTGTACCTACACCAGTCCGGGTCTGTGGTGGGGCCCGCTGCTTGGATGAGCCTGCAGGACGGGAAACAGAGTGAGTTTGGGGTGGACTGGTGTCTGTGTCTATAGCTTCTATTGAGGAGGAAACTGAAGAGACTATGTGGCTGAGTTGATGTACTTTCAGGTGGGTGTATGTAGGTGCCGGTGGTGCTGTCTCTGGGCTCGTGGTGGGCGAGCGCTGGGACGACAGTGGACTACGGAGTGAGTGGGTGACCGTATTGAGGACCTGGGCCTCTACGTGGACTATTCTGCCAGCCGGGGGCCCAGGCGCCGGGGTGGAGGAGGGTACCTGGGGGGTATTATTACCAGGGGCCTTATTGGGAGTAGTGGGGATGAGGGGTGAAAATCCTCCACAGATAGTATACTATCGGCATCCAGGCCCCCAGTCGGCAAGGCCCTAACCCACGCCTTTGGTTGAGCAGGGGAAGGGGGGGAGGAAAGGGGGGGAGGGGTTGTGACCGGGGTTGGGGGAGGAGGAGATAGAGCTCGTGTCTGTTCCCCCCCGGGAGTTGCCCTCCCGGAGCCATAATTGGCCAGTGGTGTAGGTCTGGCCGTGGGGGGGATCGTCAGTGTGTTAACAAGACGACTCCTCTCCCTGGGTGCTCTGGGGGCCAATCCGGGTGGTGGGCTCCTCATACGGTAGCTGGGGAGTGTGGGACGAGTGTGGGAGATGGTAGGGTGGGGGGGTATAGGGCTGGGGTGGGTAGGGGGAGTGGGCCTGGGGAGTAGGGGGAGGAGGGGAGTGGGGTTGGGTAGGGGGGGCAGGGGGAGGGGGGAGTGGGCAGGGTGGTGGGAGCGTAGGAGAGGGGGAATCTGGCAGGAGGATGGAGGAGGAGGAGGGCGAGTGCGGGGCCTGGGGAGGGGGGGATGGAGGGTGGTGAGAGGGTTAGGGGGTCTAGGAGGTGGTGAGGAGAGATCAGGGACGGCAGTGGTAAGATGTTTGTATGTCTGAGGGAGGGTGGTGGGCAGGAACCGGTGTTTATACCGGGTGCGGGCCCACCTCCTCAAAAGGAAGGCCTGTGGGAAGGAGGGTGGTTAAAACAGTTTGGTAATGTTCATTTAAAATGACCAGCTTCTGCTTCAGCCAGTTGTCCGTGTTCTGCTTGACCCTGTTGGCTGTAGTTGGGTTAGGGCATGCAGGTTTGATGAACTCGGCTAGCTTACCCACCTGTCTGAGCATCCCTGCTGGTGGTGTGTTGGTGGTGATGGCGTGTGAAATGATATTTTGGTGGTGTACTGCTTGTATTATCTTGAAGTATGTTTTAGTGATGTGTGTGAGTGGCGGTGGGCTTTGAATGTTGGGAGCTGGGTGTCTCTGTGTGCGTGCATGTGTTGTGTGCATGTGTGTGTGTGTGTACGTGTGCGTGGGTGCATGTGTGCGTGCGTGTGTGTGTGTACATGTCTCCGTCTGGGTGAGACAAGGGCCCAAACCTGGAACCATGGTTAAACATGGTGACCAAAACCAATGTAAAACACCAAGACAAAGAATACCATAAAGCATAAAACCATAAAATAAGTCAAAGCAGCAGCTCTGTAAAATGAAGGTATGAGTAAAAGAGCACAATGCTGGGGGCAGGGGTCAAGGTGGTGGTGGGGTAAAAAATGAGCTTACCCCAGGTTTGCGGTGGTATGGTGAGGAGAGACCTTTTGTTGTTTGTTCTTGTCCTTTGGTGGCTGGAGATGTGGCTTTTTTGTTGTTAAATCCAATGTTAGTGTCCCCAAGGGGGTGGGGATCCTCAAAAGGAGCGAGGCCTGTTTGCTGAGGTCCCCGACCGACAGGGAGTGGTTGCTGGAAAGCACTGGAG
This sequence comes from Lota lota, assembly GCA_026745465.1. Lineage (NCBI taxonomy): Eukaryota > Metazoa > Chordata > Actinopteri > Gadiformes > Lotidae > Lota > Lota lota. Next base: position 84,740 of record JACYXH010000562.1, on the reverse strand, counting down.
CTGTTTGCATTAAAAGAGGCCACATGTCCTACTTTTTCCCCATAAAAACCCCAGGTAAGAGCTTACCATTAAAACCATGGAGAAAAAAAGCATCAAAGGAAGGAAATAAAAGAAGATAAAACTGGTAGAAAAACAGCTCTGTCTTGGTTAAACACAAGTTATAAAATGGTCACCAGTCATAAAAGTGGGTCAAAAAAAACCCTAGGGGGAGGGGGAGGTTAAGGCAGAGAGAAGGGGGGGTTAAGGTAGAGGGGAGGTGAGGGTAGTGGGGAGGTTAAGATTAAGGTAGAGGTAGTTATGGTAGATGGGAGGTTAAGGTAGAGGGAGAGGGTGGAGAGGGGGGTTTAAGGTGAGGGTGGGGGGAGAGGAGAGGTTAGGATTAAGGTAGAGGTTACGGTTAGGGTAGATGAGAGGGGGGAGGTTAGGGTAGGGGGAGGTTAAGGTAGAGGGGGGTAGGGGGGAGAGGGGAAGTTAAGCTGAGGGTAGGAGGAAGAGGGGAGGTGAGGGTAGTGGGGAGGTTACGATTAAGGTAGAGGTGGTTATGGTTAGGGTATATGGGAGGGGGGAGGTTAAGGTAGAGGGGAGGGGAGGGGGGAGGTTAAGGTAAGGGTAGAGGTTAAGTTTAGGGTAGAGGTTAAGGTTAGAGAATATTGTATAATGCTAATATATACGTGTATTAGTCAACTCATTATGGACATTTAACTTACCTCACAACATGCTGAAAAAGCAACACAACAAGGTAGGAGAAGTTTCTATTAGAAAACTCCATTAGTATACATTTGAACATTTTTGCACACATTGAAACATTTTGGGGAAGCCTTGTCCATTGTCCAGTCCAATTTTGAAACCAATTAGAGCGGTATATTGTGAAAGCAGCCCATGTATTCAACCATCTCACCCTAACTCTTTCCCTAACACTGAACCCTAACTCCTTGAAGGACAAGGAGCCTCCCACTGTGGGAAGGAAACCTTGATGGAACACAACATATGGTGACAAAGTCAAGTTGTGTGAGTGTGTAGGCCATGAATCCAGTCCAGCGATGACCTCAGCTCTGATGAAGCGCTGTTTGTTGGTCACTGAAATGTTGCAAATTGTTCACTTTAAGACTGTATTTGTCTAAGCAGTGTCAGGTAATCAATAATGAACACAATATCCATGTTATCTTAGCAGTGGACTACTGACCTGCAGGACTTGAGCTGTTCAGAGATACAGGTGTGATACAGCTCTGGTGTGTCTGCCCCAGACTCAACACAGTATTTCAACCGCGCCTTACAAAGATGGATGACACATTTTTCTCATTATTCAAAACGATCCAACATTCAGTTCTTCAGCAGACACTCGTATCCAAAGAGACCTAGTGAATTCAGATGCATTACATGTAGTCTGAGAACTTGGGGGTGGAACCCAGTACCATGTGATAGAGAGCCCAACACCCCATCCTGCCCTGTACGAGGACCACCAGTACCACATTCAGCTCTCTCTCCTCAGTGGTTTTCCCTTTAGAGTCGGGTGTCACTCGCCCCACAAGGACGTCCTTCACCAGGCAGGTCCTCCAGCACGGCTCTGCCATCAGCTTCCCTCTGCCACGCCTTCCTGGTGGTAACAAACAGTGCTAGTTGGGACTCAATGTCCGCTCACAACCGGGGAGGTAGTGTGATGGTCTGGTATCAGTGGTAGTGTGATGGTCTGGTATCAGTGGTAGTGTGATGGTCCGGTATCAGTGGTAGTGTGATGGTCCGGTATCAGTGGTAGTGTGATGGTCCGGTATCAGTGGTAGTGTGATGGTCCGGTATCAGTGGTAGTGTGATGGTCCGGTATCAGTGGTAGTGTGATGGTCCGGTATCAGTGGTAGTGTGATGGTCCGGTATCAGTGGTAGTGTGATGGTCCGGTATCAGTGGTAGTGTGATGGTCCGGTATCAGTGGTAGTGTGATGGTCCGGTATCAGTGGTAGTGTGATGGTCCGGTATCAGTGGTAGTGTGATGGTCCGGTATCAGTGGTAGTGTGATGGTCCGGTATCAGTGGTAGTGTGATGGTCCGGTATCAGTGGTAGTGTGATGGTCCGGTATCAGTGGTAGTGTGATGGTCCGGTATCAGTGGTAGTGTGATGGTCCGGTATCAGTGGTAGTGTGATGGTCCGGTATCAGTGGTAGTGTGATGGTCCGGTATCAGTGGTAGTGTGATGGTCCGGTATCAGTGGTAGTGTGATGGTCCGGTATCAGTGGTAGTGTGATGGTCTGGTATCAGTGGTAGTGTGATGGTCTGGTATCAGTGGTAGTGTGATGGTCTGGTATCAGTGGTAGTGTGATGGTCTGGTATCAGTGGTAGTGTGATGGTCAGGTAACACACAGCAGTGGTTTGTGCGGTATCAGTGGTAGTGTGATGGTCAGGTAACACACAGCAGTGGTTTGTGCGGTATCAGTGGTAGTGTGATGGTCAGGTATCAGTGGTAGTGTGATGGTCAGGTAACACAAGCACTGGTTTGAATGGTGTGGTAATGTTGGTCGTTTGCAGTCATGTCTGACAGTAAACAATACAGTTCAGCAAACTTACCAGTAATACTTGTTGGCAGGTAGGTTCATGGTCTTGCCCCAGATGGCTCCTCCATCAGCTCTCCTCAGCCAAGGATTCCTGGTCTGGTAACAAACACAGTGGTAGTAGTTGAGCCATGGGTGGGTGGGTTTATTCTTTGGACGCCCTATTTAAACCAAAGTGCTGGCTGGAGTGTTAAAGAGAATGAAATAGGATTTTTCTTTCATTCCAACTTGCCCTTACATACAAACTGTGGCAAATGCCAAGCATCTTCAGTTATGGGTTAGTCAGAAAACGATGTGAATTCAAGAGCAGAACTTTTTAATTCAAGAGCATACCTCTGGTGGTCACATGACATGCAGAACACACTGTTGACCCACAGCTGGCTTTACCTTCCAAAGTCCTCAGCAGTCACATGGCAGTCCTCCACGCTGATCCTGGTGGGTCATCTGGGTCATCTAGTCACAACTCAATCAGGATATGAACAAAAGCCGTCTCCAACCTCATTTATCATTTATTAAATTAAAAAATACAACTTTTAGAGCTTATGTCAGAAAATAGAGCAGACCCTACAGCAGTCACATTTAGAACAAAACTGAGTTGAAATAAATCCTGTTATCTCATAGCACCATTAACCCAGGGAATGCTTTCTCAAAATCATTTGGATTAGAAGGGATGGCTGCAGTGACAGCTTTAGGACTAGTTGAGTAACTGTTGTGGAAATATTAAATCCTAACTATAACATACAATTATATACTAATTATATAAACCTTGTTTATATAACTACTAGTCAATTGAAAATGAATTTGTACACATTCTCCTTGGACCTAGAGATACCTCCCTTCCTTTCTCTAATTGAAAGGTGTTAAGCTAGTTTACATTTGCATTGCCACTGTAGCCATGAAGTCTGATACTGAGGCCATGCCAATCTACTTCTTTGTTGTGTAGATTCCTTTAACTGTCCTGCAGCCTTGTGGACATGTCCACTTCACCTATAGTGTCTCTCCCACCATGACTGACTTCAGCCATGGCCAGTCCTAAAGTCTCCACTATGGTCACTCCCCCTCACCTTTGTACTTCCTGCCCACCATGTGATATAAGAATCATGTGCACCCATTGTCTCATTGAATGGATGCTTGGTAGCTTTGCTGCCTGCATCTTCCCATGAGCATGCTCCAAAATTCAATCAAATATTTTGCTTTCAAGAAGTGTCTATAAAGAAGTTGTTCTTCATCAGTGGCTAGTTTAGTAGTACCAGTAGTACTCTACTCCATTGAGGTGGAAGTGATAATCACTTTAGAGACGGGTGTCCTTACCCCCACGAGGGAAGTCCTTCACCAGGCAGGTCCTCCAGCCATCAGCTCCCCTCCGCCACCGAGTCCTGGTCTGGCAACAAACAGCAGTGGTTTAGTCTCAACGTCTGGTAACTACAGCATTATCTGGTCTGGTAACCAACAGTGGTAGTTTGTCTGGTAACTACAGCATTATCTGGTCTGGTAACCAACAGTGGTAGTTTGTCTGGTAACTACAGCATTATCTGGTCTGGTAACCAACAGTGGTAGTTTGTCTGGTAACTACAGCATTATTTAGTCTGGTAACCAACAGTGGTAGTTTGTCTGGTAACTACAGCATTATCTGGTCTGGTAACCAACAGTGGTAGTTTGTCTGGTAACTACAGCATTATCTGGTCTGGTAACCAACAGTGGTAGTTTGTCTGGTAACTACAGCATTATCTGGTCTGGTAACCAACAGTGGTAGTTTGTGTGGTAACTACAGCATTATCTGGTCTGGTAACCAACAGTGGTAGTTTGTCTGGTAACAAATAGCAGTAGTTTGTCTGGTAACTACAGCATTATCTGGTCTGGTAACCAACAGTGGTAGTTTGTGTGGTAACTACAGCATTATTTAGTCTGGTAACCAACAGTGGTAGTTTGTCTGGTAACTACAGCATTATTTAGTCTGGTAACCAACAGTGGTAGTTTGTCTGGTAACTACAGCATTATCTGGTCTGGTAACCAACAGTGGTAGTTTGTCTGGTAACTACAGCATTATTTAGTCTGGTAACGAACAGTGGTAGTTTGTCTGGTAACAAATAGCGGTAGTTTGTCTGGTAACAAACACAGCAGTATTTTCTCTGGTAACACAAGCAGTGGTTTGAATGGTGTGGTAACGTTGGTCGTTTACAGTCATGTCTGAATGGAAGCAATGCAGTTTATACAAACTTCCCAGTAATACTTCCTCCAGATGCACAGCTCCAGCATCAGCTCTCCTCAGCCAAGGATTCCTGGTCCGCTAACAAACACAGTGGTAGTAGTTGAGCCATTTATTCTTTGGACGTTTAAATCATTCTGAACCAAAGTGCTGGCTTGAGTGTAAAAGAGGAATGGAAGATTCATTTGATATTTTAAACTTGCACTAAGAAACATGCACACTCTTGTTATTCAGGAAAACAGTCAAACATTGTGTGAATTCAACAGGTTGTCAAATGACGTAGAAAAAAGGTTGAGGTTGGTATTAACCTTCCAAAGACTTAAGCAGTCACATCGTAGGCCTCGTGTTGTTCCTGGTCATCAGCTTCATCTATTCACAATCCACTTTAAATCAGTATACAAATAAAAACCGTCTCCCACCTCAGCCGACAGACTCACTATCATTTGTTCAAATAAACCATACAACTTGTAGAACTTGTGCAGCAGTAGCACAGACTCTGTAGCCTTCACATTTAGGGGTTAGAGAGTCTAAATAAAACGTATTCACCCAGGGACTGTTTTCTCTAAATCAGCCACCATAAGTGATGGCTGCCGTAACAGATTTAAGAACAAAAACACTTCAGTAGCAGTGAGTGTGATAATCACTTTAGAGCTGGGCTTCATTCGCCCCGACCGGGACGTCCTTCGTCAGGCAGGACCTCCAGCACGGCTCCACCATCAGCTCCCCTCCGCCACGGCGTCCCGGTCTGCTATCAAACAGCGCTAGTTGGGTCTAACATCTGCTAACAAACCTGGGGATGGAAACATTTGCAAAGGGGTAGCGAATATCCAACTTCCTTAAGTTTCCAAGTTGACTTATTGAGAAATGTATAACTGTGAAATTAACTGAGAAATGTGTAACTATGGTAGTAGTAGTAGCAGCAATAGGAGCAAAAATAGCTCACGTGACTTAGATGACCCAAAATATTACCTCAAATCACAGCTTAGGAAGAATTCACAGTGAAAATTCACAAACTAAAAACTAATAAATCTCCCTCTACAATCGTTTACAAAAACTAAAAAGAACCTCCGGGCATTTAGCGTTTCAGAACAGCTTGGTGATGGTTACCCTCTGGTCCTCAGCCTCCGGTCCACCCTGGTGCCTCATGCCTGGTCCTCAGCCTCCGGACCACCCTGGTGCCTCATGCCTGGTCCTCAGCCTCTGGTCCACCCTGGTGCCCCATGCCTGGTCCAGGGGATCTGGTTACCCTCTGGTCCACCCTGGTCCAGGGGATCTGGTTACCCTCTGGTCCACCCTGGTGCCCCATGCCTGGTCCTCAGCCTCCGGTCCACCCTGGTGCCTCATGCCTGGTCTAGGGGATCTGGTCTAGGGGATCTGGTTACCCTCTGGTCCACCCTGGTGCCCCATGCCTGGTCCAGGGGATCTGGTTACCCTCTGGTCCACCCTGGTGCCTCATGCCTGGTCCAGGGGATCTGGTTACCCTCTGGTCCACCCTGGTGCCCCATGCCTGGTCCAGGGGATCTGGTTACCCTCTGGTCCTCCCTGGTGCCCCATGCCTGGTCCAGGGGATCTGGTTACCCTCTGGTCCACCCTGGTCCAGGGGATCCTGTAAAGTCAGACAGCATCTTTGTAAACACGTTTACACAGCGGTCTTGTTTTGTACAATATGTACATGTAATTAAATCTCAGAAGACAACGTGCTATAACATATTAGCTGTGCTATAACTTATTAGCTTTATTTATTAACTAGAGACATACAGGTTGGCCGTCTTCAGGAAGGCAAACTTCCACACACTGAGTCAAGGTACTGAACCAATCACAATCAAGCATATTCACATCCAATAGAAATCATTGTAACTCCATAATCATTAACAGTGATGTCAACACACGGTAACAAATATATTCTATGAATATCACAACAGCAAGTTCAATTACACTATGGAATGCCACTAACACTAGTGAGCCTGGTTCAACGCTTCCTCGACCACATCTACCTCCCGACCACTCTGCATAGATCACTTTGAGAAGGTCATATAACGTTACAGAAAAGAATGGGTAAATACGGTAGGTATCAATGTGAAACCGTATATATCAAACGCTCACCTGCGTGGTTGGATTGACATCTTGTGCGTCATACAGGTTCAGGATAGCAAGGACTGGAGCTGCCCCCACTGTTAACACAAAACAATCATCCATTTAATAACTAGACATCACACACTGGAATCACATGGGAACAACAATTACCAAACACAGGAAGTGATGCAGCAATTTATAAATCCTTTCGTATAAAAACCTGTCCTGCCTCATTTTCCAAGTCAATGAGTGTACGCAAAAGATGTAGTATGTCTGAATGTGTCACTACTCTTCAATGAGCTTTACATCATGGCCTCACCAAGAATAAACTGAAAACCAATACAATAGTCAGGGTGCTTAAGAGGAACAACTGTTCTTAGTTTGCTTATGTTATGTGGGATTTAATCTACAGCTGCAGTTTTATGGTAGCATTTGCGCAACAATTAAACTTATTTGACTCTTCTGAACAGCTATTCCATTAGTTTTTATACAAATAAGCACGTTTACATTGAACCCTTCCTTTTATTTCTGAAGTCTAGTAGAGACAACACAGAGAAGACAGAATTTATTCAGCCCAAGCACTGAAACTGAAAGTGCATTGACCTCACCGTTATGGAGTCCTTTTTAGCCCAGTGGGGAGACCGCAGCGAGGGATGGAGCTGGGTGTGGAGGCAGACACCTTGTGACACAAACTACAGTTACAATTTCAGCTCTGTAGGGTTAGGGTGAGGGTTTAACTGGGCCAATCACAGCCCAGATATTTAAAACACTAGCAGTATCAATAGTAATATAATAGTAAAATGATACTTAGCCATATTCAGCTGCTGGCTTGTTGTAGATCAAAGGAGCCACACTATGGAAATACCAAATTGTAATTAAAATGTTGCAGCCTTAAACAATCTCTGCATCATATACGCGACTCGAAAATGTTTACGCAACAACACAGTGTCAGTTGTAGAGAGAAATTATCAAAGTAGTTTTGCGGGATTTAATAAAAATGTTATGTTTCATTATGAGTGCACTACCTAAAGCACAATAAAGTGATCAAATATTGCAGATGGTTACTGATAGAAATAGGGAACCGCCAGATGACCTAATTAGGTACGCTTGTTAGTGATGAGGTTACGCAAATGTCAATCCTAATTGTACTGCCAAATCCCCTACCAGGTGAATCAACATCCACAACTCATACACAGTACTGCAGCATTAGAGGTTCACAAACTGCATATTTCTAACTACTAACCTTGGCAGAAACCCCAAAACAGTCATACTGGAATCCTAACGTTCCAGTACAAACCTGCACCTCACCTTCAGCTGAACGACGATGAAGATCTTGTGGTCCTTTGATCATCTTCACATTTCAAAATACAGCCAACAGACTTACCTTGAGGCGATCTAGTAGTTTGATGCTGTTGGTATATGTACAAATAATTTTGACTAAACAGTTCCCCCATCTAACTAATTAACTACTACCAATAAACAAGGTTCACCAGCGTACAAAAAAACTAACTGATCTGATGCTTTTTGTCCACTTCCTTGCTACTCTCAAAAACATTGCATTCAAATTGCATGAGTGTTGCCTTATTGATCTGGGTGTGGTCTGAGTGGCCCGAGATGCATGCTAGGACACTGTGCTATCTTAAGTCTACAGTTCTGTAGATGTTCCCCCTCAGAAATAACCAAGTGTTCATAAGGCTGTCGTCACATCAGTTACATGAACAGGAACATCCGTCAGGACCGTGACAGGGACTGCCCAAGGAGAAATGCCAAGGGTAGGATGTGAGGGCTCGAACACTTAGCGAATAGAATACAACCTAACTCTTACAGTAGAGAACCATTGAGCACATTTCAATGTTCCTCTTCATAGATCTTGAAGCCCCAGTTAGGGTTTCTTTACGTCCACATCTGAAGAACAACACACCTGCAGCTTGAAGAGGACCCTAGTTGGGATGTTTCCAAGATGGTTTCTGATTCAAGGGGACCCATCTCCCAGGTCCAGCTAGCCTCGTCCAATACCTTACAATTCAGCCAGCGAAAGACTTGCGTCTCAGCACAGGAGTACAGAAGATCCACAGGTCATGGCAGCCATCGATCATGTCGGGGGTAGGAAGGGCAGCCACGTCGCAGACTGTCAAGCTTGAATAACCATTTACAAAAATGTTCTGGTACATTTTCATCTTCCTGTCCATTCTGTCCATTCAGAATGCCATTAGTCCATCATCCATTGTTCCTAGTATCCATTGTTCCTTTCCATTGTTTGTATAATTCAGTCACACTGCAATCCAATCTGCATGACACTCAAGTCATCCTATCCAGTGTGTAGGAGGTGGAATAGAAAGCCAGATGCTGGATCGCTCCATGCTCTTGATGTATACTGGATTGCAAAGACAAATCGTTGATTTGGGCCACAGACTTAAGTCATCCAGAAGCGTCGTCCCAAAAGATACTCAAGGATGTTTTAAATGGAGTAGCGTCGTACTGTAGCTGAACATTCTAAAGATAAAAATGTAGCGATAAAATACACCACCACATTAAACCAACCTGTTAAAATCTTCAGGGGTCAGCCCAGATCCCATGTCAAGACGCTCACACATAGTATGCTATGTCAGGTCGATCCCTGGCCATCCTTACATGTAATACCCCATGCCAGGTACAACACTGGCCATGCTCACATGAAGAACCCTATGCCAGGTTGAAAGCTGGCCACCCTCACATGAAGTACCTATGCCAGGTCAAACACTGACCACGCTCACATGAAGTACCTATGCCAGGTCAAACACTGGCCACACTCACATGAAGTACCTATGCCAGGTTGAAAGCTGGCCACACTCACATGAAGTACCTATGCCAGGTTGAAAGCTGGCCACACTCACATGAAGTACCCTATGCCAGGTCGACAGCTGGCCACACTCACATGAAGTAACCTATGCCAGGTTAAAAGCTGGCCACGCTCACATGAAGTACCTATGCCAGGTCAAACACTGGCCACACTCACATGAAGTACCTATGCCAGGTTGAAAGCTGGCCACACTCACATGAAGTAACCTATGCCAGGTTGAAAGCTGGCCACACTCACATGAAGTACCCTATGCCAGGTTGAAAGCTGGCCACGCTCACATGAAGTACCTATGCCAGGTCAAACACTGGCCACACTCACATGAAGTACCCTATGCCAGGTCAAACGCTGGCCACACTCACATGAAGTACCTATGCCAGGTCGACAGCTGGCCACACTCACACATTAAGTATCCCATGCCAAGTTAAACCATGGCCACACTCACACCGTTTATTCTATGCTAGGTTGAAGCCCGGCCACACTTTCATGTAGTAAGAACCCCATGCCAGGTCAGCCTCTGGCCCGGCTCACACATGTATGAAAAAATACAAATTAAAGAATTAAACAAACAATTACCATACTTACCAAACCAGGTAACAAAGTAAGATAAGCGGAAGCAGACGGAGAACCCAGTGGTAGGTTGGTAGGTCTTGAGCAGAAGGACAGACCAGTGGTGGGTTGGAAGGTCTTAAACTGAAGGACAGACCAGTAGTGGGTTGGTAGGTCTTAAACAGAAGAACAGACCAGTGGTGAGTTGGTAGGTCTTGAGCAGAAGGACAGACCAGTGGTGGGTTGGTAGGTCTTGAACAGCAGGATCAACCCCTACTGGCTCAGACACGAGCCTTTCTCAGGCTGACCTGCAGAGTAATGGGCGAGGCCAGCTGGCCCTGGAAGATGGGTCCCCTCAAATCAGCAACCATCCTGGAAAGATCCCAACAAGAACTGCAGTTGTGCTCTCCTCCAGCTGGGGAGGTAGAGAAACCGTCGCCACGGCTTCAAGATGTATGGAAGAGAACATTGCAATGTGCTCAATGGTTCTCTCCTGTAAGATCTAGGTTGTGTTCTAGTTGCTAAGGGGACGAGCCCTCACACCTTGCCCCTGGCGTTTCTCCTCAGGGGAGACCCTGTCAGTATCTTGAAGAACATTCTAATTCACGTAACTGATGTTACGAGGGCCCCTTAAACACTTGGCTTCTCCCGAGGGGGCACATCTACAGAGCTGTAGATGTCAGACAGCACATTACCCTAGCATGCATCTCTGATCACTCAAACCATATACCCCCATCAGAAAGACAAAACACATGTAAGAGAGAGGGGGGCATGAGAGAGGGGACAGAGAGAGGGGGGACTGAGAGAGAGGGGACTGAGAGAGAGGACTGAGAGAGAGGGGACTGAGAGAGGGGGCATGAGAGAGAGGGGACTGAGAGAGGGGGGGCAGGAGAGAGAGGGGACTGAGAGAGAGGGGGCTGAGAGAGGGGGGACTGAGAGAGGGGGCATGAGAGAGAGGGGACTGAGAGAGAGGGGATTGAGAGAGAGGGGACTGAGAGAGAGAGGGGGGACTGAGAGAGGGGGGACTGAGAGAGAGGGGACTGAGAGAGGGGGGGCTGAGAGAGAGGTGACTGAGAGAGAGAGGACTGAGAGAGGGGGGACTGAGAGAGAGGGGGCATGAGAGAGGGGGGACAGAGAGAGAGAGAGGGGGGACTGAGAGAGAGGGGACTGAGAGAGAGAGGGGGGACTGAGAGAGAGAGGGGGGACTGAGAGAGAGGGGGCATGAGAGAGGGGGGACAGAGAGAGGGGGGACAGAGAGAGGGGGGACAGAGAGAGAGAGGGGCATGAGAGAGGAGGGGCATGAGAGAGGGGGGGCATGAGAGAGGGGCATGAAAGCGGGGCCATGGGGGGGGGGGGGGTGGGGACGCATGAGGGGGAGGCGGGGCTTGAGAGCCTCAACCAACCAGGAGGCCAAAATGAGGCCTCAGCATAAAAAGGAAAAATCAGGACTTACATTTTGCAGTTTCTTCTTCATGATTCAGTTGTGATACTCACAGAACCTCCATTTCTTGTTCTTGACCTGTGAAGGAGTGCAACGAGCAGATTAGTTTTAGAGCTCAAATGAACCACTGAACACAGTGGCAAAGTTGCTTCCTGTTCTATTAATTATTCATGCGTTCCTTTCCCCAATCTTGGGCACTTGTCTACTTCCATATTTGTAGAGCGACCAATGTATTACAAGTTTTAAAACCCAGTTCTTTATTATTAAGCTTTTGATATTTGTAATAATTTGTAAGATACATTCACCTTTTTACAGTGGAAGTCAGTGAGCTTCAATCTAACAACTCAAAGTACTTTCACCTGTAGAAACTTTATTAAAATTAATACATTTTTTACTTTATTGCATAAAGGTGCAGTTGGAACAGACTTAGCAGATATAGATATAGCTTTATCAATATCTCTAAGTGTTTTAGTGAATAATCCAATTAAAAAAGCAAGTTGCTTAAGAAGAAGCAACTAATAGTGATAGATATCTATCCATCTATATCTAAACATATCTATATATTTAAATATCTATACATATATATATATATATATCCATCTCTCTATAGCTATATAGTTATCTATATATCTATCTCTATATATCTATACCTATACCTCTATCACTATCTATCCATCTCTCTGTAGCTATATCTATAGATATCTATCTCTATACCTCTATCGCCATCTATCCAGCTCTATAGCTATAGATATCTATCTCTATCGCTATCTATCCCTTTCTCTATAGCTACATATATAGATATCTATCTATATACCTCTATTGCTATCTATTAATCGCTCTATAGCTATATCTATAGATATCTATCTCTATATCTATTGACGTTTGGATGAAGAAACGTCAGCCCGTCATCATCATCGTGCCACCACAGAGACAAATCAACCGCTTAGCTTCAGCCACTCAACGGGCTATGGCCCGGTGGAACAAAACCAATGAAGCCATCCCGACACACTGTTTATTAGTCCTTTACTCAGTCAACGCAGAAAAGAGGAAACAGCGCCCCCCGGTGTCACACATTACAATGGCTAACACAACAGGGCCAAACACCGCCATTGTGTGACGTCATTTCCCCGCCTACTACTTGTGATGGCGGCCAATTGAAAGTGAATGAGGTCTCGAGCTTCTAGAAGCGCTAGGCTAACCATGACAGTCACGTTTATTTCAATATAGCAATAGGCCTATGACTTGTAACAATACTCATTTAAAACACTTTACGTCCCGTTACATCCACAACTAACATTATTTAACATATCAAGTAGGCCTAGTAGAAAAACAAATGTTCCTCACAGCAGGTCCAGCTACAGCAGTCGCTTTTACTTCGAAAAGTCTTCGTTTCCTTGCGGTTAACCCGGAAAACAGAGGACCACATTTGTCCTTAGTCACACATAGAAGTTTAACCGGAAACTTCCAACCGTGTTGTGGTTTAATTTGTATAAATTATTTAGGAAATGACCGTGTATTGGTGACAAAAGACGGCTACTACCAAACTAGCTGCTTTACTGAACAGAAGTAAACAGCGCCACCTGCAACAAGCCCCGCGAACTCATTACCATGGCAACCTAATTAGTACACCTACATGCAGGTGTGCATGGAAGCAAATCATAACGTTTTGAAGTTTTAAAAGCCATTTAATTTTGTATATGGAAATGTAAAACACCATTGAATTCATAACATTGACATATTATACTTTGAAGCCAAAATCATCTGAATTCATTCGTTTTGAATTCACCTCGGCAATCGAGACTGAACGTGATGGAACAGACTGCTGTCATGGTGGTTATGTTGTGTTACGAGCTTTTTTGAAGCCCTGAAACCTACTGTGCTTATTGAGGCCCGACTTTGATTATACATAACTGACATAAACCGTACAATTTACCTGAGCCCCGTCCTTCTCCCTGTTGGCCATCGTTGGCTTTAATTCTCCAGCAGTTTTCTTTGATCACATGACTGACGGATGGCGCTCTGATAGGCCGGCAGTTGATTCCATTGTTTTCGGTCTCTTTGCTTTGGCCTTGAATATATCAAATATCTGCAACTTGAATTGTTGTATTATAATTAGTGAATGCATAATTTTTCATCAAGCTTTTTAAATGGTACAACTTGAAATTCCATATTTGAATTTCAAAGAGGTGATTTCAAAACGAATAAATTCAGATGACCTTGTTTTCAAAGTATAATATTTCAACGTTATGAATTAAATTGTGTTTACGTCTCGATATACAAAGTAAGTAAGTAAGTTACTACTTAGCCTGCTGATTTTGATATGAATTATGATGAGGAAACGGCTTAGTGATTAAGGATCCTCGAGTCCTTAACTGAGTGATTAAGTGATTAAGGAGCATGTTATGCTCCTTAATCCTTATGTGCGTGTGTTATGTCCAAATGTGTGTGCGTGTGTGTGTGTGTGTGCGCGTGTGTGCATGTCTGTGTGTCTGTGTGCGTGTGTCTGTGTGTGTGTGTCTGTGTGCGTGTGTGTGCGTCCGTGTGCGTGCATGTCTGTGTGCGTGTGTCTGTGTGCGTGTGTCTGTGTGCGTGTGTCTGTGTGCATGTTACTGTGTGTGTGTGCGTGCACGTGCGTGCATGTCTGTGTGTGCGTGTGTCAGTGTGCGTGTCCGTGCATGCATGTCTGCGTGTGCGTGTGTGTGTGCGTGTGTCTGTGTGCGTGTGTGTGCGTGCTCAAGCGTGCATGTCTGTGTGTGCGTGTGTCAGTGTGCGTGTGCGTGCATGCATGTCTGTGTGTGCGTGTGTCTGTGTGCGTGTGTGTGTGCGTGCGTGCGTGTGCGTGCGTGTGCGTGCGTCTGTGTGCGGGTGTGTGCGTGTGCGTGCATGCATGTCTGTGTGTGCGTGCGTGTGCGTGCGTGTGCGTGCGTGTGTGTGCATGTGTCTGTGTGCGTGTGTCTGTGCGTGTGTGTGTGCGTGCGTGTGCGTGTAGGTTCTCTGAGGTTCTCAGAGATGTTCCACTGAGGCGTGGATGCGTCCCTCATTCTCCCCGGTGCGGAATGCACTACATGTGAACATGAACCTTTAAGAGCATTTCAAACCTGTGTCTGGAGCCTTGTGGATGCACTACATGTGAACATGAACCTTTAAGAGCATTTCAAACCTGTGTCTGGAGCCTTGTGGATGCACTACATGTGAACATGAACCTTTAAGAGCATTTCAAACCTGTGTCTGGAGCCTTGTGGATGCACTACATGTGAACATGAACCTTTAAGAGCATTTCAAACCTGTGTCTGGAGCCTTGTGGATGCACTACATGTGAACATGAACCTTTAAGAGCATTTCAAACCTGTGTCTGGAGCCTTGTGGATGCACTACATGTGAACATGAACCTTTAAGAGCATTTCAAACCTGTGTCTGGAGCCTTGTGGGTGGATCTGCATGTGCACATGTGTGGAAGACTGTGTCTTCATTGTACTCATCCAAATACAAGCACCACATAGAACAAGGACTCCACAACAAAGGAAGACAAAATATAGCGTTTGACACTAACACACACACACCACACGCATACACACACACACAGACACACACACACACACACACTAATAGACACACACACACACCACATGCATACACACACACATAGACACACACACACACTAATCTACACACACACACACACACACACTAATACACACACTCAGAAACACACTAATATACACACGCACACACACACACCACACACATATACACATACACACACCACACGCATATGCACACATACACACACGTATACACACACACACACACACACACACACAGAAACACACACTAATACACACACACACAAACACACACTAATATACACACACAAAGAACCAACACACACACACATCTGTAATCTTTGTGAGACACTTTTCAGTTTGCTCTATCCACCGTGGGGCCTTGTGAGGACCTGTCACTTTTCCCAGCGTGTTCCACCCACTCCTGCTGTTGCCTGGTAACGCGCTCAGCAGGTGCTAGCGGGGAGGGACCAGAGACGCTGTAGCTTCCCCGGCGCGAGGCAGGCCATCATTCAGTCAGACGGCCCTCAGCGGGGCCACGGCCAGCACCACCCGGCCTTCCCCAGAGGTGGAGGCTGTACCTATGTATACGTACTTATGTGTATGTACGTATGTATATGTATGTGTATGTATGTGTATGTATGAGTACATGTCTATGTATATATAGTATGTACGTGTATGTATGAGTACATGTCGATGTATATTTAGTATGTACGTGTATGTATGAGTACATGTCTATGTATATATAGTATGTACGTGTATGTATGAGTACATGTCTATGTATATATAGTATGTACGTGTATGTATGAGTACATGTCGATGTATATTTAGTATGTACGTGTATGTATGAGTACATGTCTATGTATATATAGTATGTACGTGTATGTATGAGTACATGTCTATGTATATAAAGTATGTGTGTGTATGCATGAGTACATGTCTATGTATGCATAGCATGTATATGTTGTAGCAACGTCCATTTACTACATGCCACCTAGGTGGCTCCCATACTCCACCCAGGTGACTTTCCTCGGACTCCTCCAAACCAATGGACACAGGGTGGTGATGTTAAACCGGTTTATTGTAAAGGTTGCGTAGAAAGGTTGCATGCAGATGGTGCTCTATGCTGCCATGTAGGAGATCTCTCCCTGAGTGAGTGCGGTGATGGCTGGTTTAACCTGTGCACATTGATTGCTTATTGTGCAACAGGTGTGCAGCCTCACCCAGCTCCAGACTCCAATCAGTCTGACTCGGGCCAGGTGAGGCTGCTTCAACCAGCCATCATCAACACACACTCCCACAGTCTGTTTTTAAAATGCAGCTGTACCATTGATAACTCTTCTATTAAACCTTCATTACCCTTTTTAATTAGGCTTATATAGTTATAGGAACCAACAAATAATAAAGAATAAAGCTGTTGAGAACTCTTCAATTAAACCTTCATTACCCTTTATAATTAGGCTTATATAGTTATAGGAACCAACGAATAATAAAGAATAAATCTGTTGAGAACTCTTCTATTAAACCTTCATTACCCTTTATAATTAGGCTTATATAGTTATAGGAACCAACGAATAATAAAGAATAAAGCTGTTGAGAACTCTTCTATTAAACCTTTATTACCCTTTATAATTAGGCTTATATAGTTATAGGAACCAACTAATAATAAAGAATAAAGCTGTTGAGAACTCTAGCCATACTCTTGGTGCATGGCGATGCGTCTCATACACAGAATGCACTGATTATTGTATTTTTATAGGTCTATATTCCTAGTTTGAGAGACAACTTCTCGCTCTGGAAAGCAACCAGGGTTTTCTTTCTGCATTATGCGATTATTCTAGTAACGTTGACTAAAGAGCATAGGTTACTAAGTTTAAGATCATAGAAGACATACTAAGACGGAACAAGATAAGTGTTTATATTGGTAATGATAAGAATTGTAGGTAATATAATTATATAGAATAATGAGCACTGTCAATAACCTCCTATTTATAACACTCTACTTTTATATATAACAAGTATATATTTAAAGTAATAATAACTCAAGTAGAAGTAAAAGTAGTCATCAGATAATGACTTGAGGAAGAGTAAGAAAGTATCTAGTGAAAAGACTACTCAAGTACTGAGTTACTTAAAACCAAATGATTTATTGTTGTAATAAGCAGAGCAAGATGAACGTAAATAGACAAATATTACATTGTATATGCTTGTTTAATAGACATTAACAACACATAAAATAGCATGTATCCCTTCAAATAAAACAACACAGAATAACACATTAAATCTTTACAACATAACATGAAGGCAAACAGCCACAATAAATCTCTCTCTCTCTCTCTCTCTCTCTCTCTGACTTGAGTAAGAGTGAAAAGTATGTTACATTAAAACTACTCTTAAAAGTAATCTATTCAAAAAGTTACTGAAGTAAATGAAAGAGTAAATATAACCTCTGCGTGTATTTATGTGTGTACTGTGTATACTATGTGTGTACTATGTGTGTGTGTGTGTGGTGTGTGTGTGTACTATGTGTGTGTTTACTGTGTTTCTACTATGTGTGTGTGTGTGTGCTCCGCCGCGTGCGCGTGATCTTTTTTTCTACAACTGACACAGAGACACTGAGGCACCACCCCTCCGTAACCCAAACCCAGGGTGGAGGTCCTCCTGGGTGAAGGTGGACTGGAAGGTGTGGATGTGTGTCAGTGTGTCTGAGGACCCTCCTACATCTGGGGACACTCTGTAGAAGGACAGAGTGCCAGCAGGCCGGTCCAGATACACTCCTACTCTGTTAGAGCCAGCGGGGAGGAGACGTATGACTGTTCCACTACCGTTGTACCAGGCATAGTAACCATCATCATCACAATAAAGACTCCAGGACTTGTTGTTCCATCCAAGCCTGCTGTTACCACCCCCTCCTCTCCTTGTGATTCCTCTGTATGTCACTCCTATAACAACAGCTCCTTCCCACTCTACCTCCCAGTAACAGCGGCCAGTCACACCCTCTCTACACAACACCTGGTGAGAGGAATCAAATCTCTCTGGGTGATCAGGATACGACTGCTCCTCTCTAACCAGCGTCACCTTTCTGTTGTCCTCAGACAGAGAGAGTAGTCTGTGGGCTGTGTTTGGGTCCAGTGTGAGTTCACAGGCATCTGACGGGAGAACAAGACATGATTAGCTGCTGAATCAATCTTCATCATCATCATCATTATCATCACTAGTACTGTTCTCTTACATACTTCTTTTTAATTCTCTTTCAGAAACATTTTGGAATTTCTACTCTTCAAACATTAACATAGAAAGACAAAAAAAAAATCTTATGATAGGTACTATAGTGGAATCATATGCTATAGATTTTCTAAGCAATAGTACATGTAGTTTTTAAGATAATTAAAGTTAAAATTGATTGATGTGTGTGTGAGTGGCTGTCCCAGTCAAAACATTGAAACTAAGGAAAATGTATACACTGCATATACTCCCTCAATACTTACACTACATACACATATTATACATCAACATGTTCAGCATGATGAGCTTATTACTCATATGGAATAAGCTATTCTTGAAATAACTTTAAAGATATTAAACTTTTGGATTTCCCGATACACATACATTGCACTCAACCTTCAAAGGGACACCTGTGTGAACAACAGACTGAACAAGCTGAGCTCACATACAGGCTGGAAATTAACTGTTGGAGCCATAGAACTGGTTCATACATACTATATATACATAGACATGTACTCATACATACACGTACATACTATATATACATAGACATGTACTCATACATACTATATATACATAGACATGTACTCATACATACTATATATACATAGACATGTACTCATACATACACGTACATACTATATATACATCGACATGTACTCATACTTACTATATATACATAGACATGTACTCATACATACTATATATACATAGACATGTACTCATACATACACATACATACTATATATACACAGACATGTACTCATACATACCCCTACATACTATATATATATAGACATGTACTCATACATACTATATATACATAGACATGTACTCATACTATATATACATAGACATGTACTCATACATACATGTACATACTATATATACATAGACATGTACTCATACATACACATACATACTATACATACATAGACATGTACTCATACATATTATATATACATAGAAATGTACTCATACATACACGTACATACTATATATACATAGACATGTACTCATACATACACGTACATACTATATATACATAGACATGTACTCTTACATACACGTACATACTATATATACATAGACATGTACTCATACATACACGTACATACTATATATACATAGACATTTACTCATACATACTATATATACATAGACATGTACTCATACATACTATATATACATAGACATGTACTCATACATACACGTACATACTATATATACATAGACATGTACTCATACTTACACGTACATACTAGACATACATAAACACAGGGAAACATAGCTACACATACGTATACACAAGTCCACATCTGAATGAATGGACGTCACCTCCTGCTGTGTGGATGGACTTTCCATCTCAATAGTTAGTGTGTGTTGTGATGAATCTAACTAAACAGACACTTACACTTCTTTAGAGCTGGTGTCAGCCTCCACACTCCACCGTGCTCCACCCTTGGGGGGAAACAAAGTGAGAGCAGCATGTTGAAACATTCACCTTCATCATCTGATGTCTCATCACTTTCTACACAACATGAGTTCCAGCTGCGTTTTCAAACCACTTCATCTAGCAGCTGGTTGAATCCTTGTAGGAGACATTGTCCCTGAGTGGTGAGCTGTCCTCTCCATACCTGAGAGTGTCCAGTCTCCAGCGTGGATCCTCCAGTCCAGCAGAGAGCAGCGTAACTCCTGAGTCTCCTGGGTGATTGTAGCTCAGGTCCAGCTCTCTCAGATGGGAGGGGTTGGAGCTCAGAGCTGAGGCCAGAGAAGCACAGCCTTCCTGTGTGACCAGGCAGCCAGACAACCTGCACACACACACACACACACACACACACACACACACACACACACACACACACACACACACACACACACACACACACACACACACACACACACACACAGACACACACTTTATTATTCCTTCACTTGGATGTGAAACAGGATCTTAAACAAATGCTCCTTCCTAATAGCTACAACTCAAATTAGATATTGTTCGGTTAGAGTCAGGAGAAGTCCGCTGTGTTTGGTACGCTAAGACCGTTTCTTCACAAGTTCTAACATTGTGTAGAACCAGGGAGTGTTTTGTCAGCAGGGAAAAGAGCAACAGAAATGCATCGGACATGAGCAGCACTTACACCAAACTAATGTGATGTTAATAAAGGACATCCCTTACATATTAAACAAGCCCAAAGACACAGATTGAAGAAGAGGCTGATAACTGACCTGAGAGTTTCCAGTGCACAGTGTGGACTCCCCAGTCCAGCAGAGAGCAGCTTCACCCCTGAATCCTGCACATCATTGTTACTCAGGTCCAGCTCTCTCAGACTAGAGGAGTTGGAGCTGAGAACTGAGGCCAGAGCTTCACAGCATCTCTCTGACAGATGACAGCCATTCAGCCTTCACACAAAATAAACACAACTTGTTAGGAACTGGGTTTAAAATAACTAACATAGTTTACTGTTAACCTAATGAGGGAATTGTGTTTAAATATTTTATTAGAAATGTTTTATTAATTTAACTAATATATTCTAGTCAATACATTATATCCTTATGTTTCTTCAGTATTGGGTGTGAAATGTAAGTTTTGTGTGTTAATTACTTTTTATTGTAGTATTGTGTATAGCATTGTAATACATGGTATCAGTACATCTACAGAGATGTTTTGTATATTATTAGAAGTTATATTCCAATATTATGTATATTGTGTGAGAGCACGAGAGCAAAGACATAATTTGTGCGCACGGGGGCGTCAGTTGCGTGCTGCTTCACTTTATGTGTGCGCTCAATTTAAATGATTTAATCAATTAATCATTTCTCAATTAAGCATTTCTTCCTCACAGGCTTTATTATTGCTCTCTGCGATCAGAGAACTACTGAGCGCGTTAGTGTTTACAATAATGATCTGCGCACAGTCATTTTTGCTCGCGGTTTTTGTCAGTGATATGCCGCCATAAACGTTGCAGGCCTGTACGGCTCGGTGTCACAACACGATAGACTGTTCGCTCTTAACGTGAGCAAAACAAAGTCCCGGTACCGTTATAGGGAGAGGAGACGACGGATGAAGAAACTGGAATCCCGGGATGATCTTCGTCAGGGGAACCGCGCGCTACCTGACCCCCTGCTGTGGACTATCCTCGTGCGCTACTCTGATGATTTATATCCCGTTCAGAGGATGCTAAGGCGGTTAGCAAACCAAGCTAGCTTTACACCAAACGACCAAAACATCCCCGACACGAACAGAAACACGAATAAAACAATCCCCAAACACACTCTCTCCTGTACTCATTTAACCGTACTCTCCCGTGTTGTTGTGTATTGTAATACATGTTATTAGTGAACCTACAGAGATGTTTTGTATATTATTATAACTCTCCCCGTACTCATTTAACCGTGTTATACAATTTCATACAAATTCTTGTATGACCAGGTAAAACACACTGTAAACTCCTATACGAAATACAGTACACAGTAACCTGTGTGTCCACACACACGTCAAATGTATTCTGATAGGGAACGTTGTGGTGTAACTGATTGTACATTGAGTATAACTGACCTGAGAGTTTCCAGTGTACAGTGTGGACTCCCCAGTCCAGCAGAGAGCAGCTTCACTCCTGAATCCTGCACATCATTGGTACTCAGGTCCAGCTCTCTCAGACTAGAGGAGTTGGAGCTGAGAACTGAGGCCAGAGCTTCACAGCATCTCTCTGACAGATGACAGCCATTCAGCCTTCACACAAAATAAACACATGTTACGAACTGTGATCTTTAATTAGAAATGTTTTATTAATTAAACTAATATATTCTAGTCAATACGTTAGATCCTTGTTTCTTCAGTATTGGGTGTAAAATGTAAGTTTTGTATGTTAATTACTTTTTATTGTAGTATTGTGTATTGCTTTGTAATACATGGTATCAGTATATATACATATATATACTGATACCATATATAGATATAACTTCTAATAATACACAAAACGTCTCTGTATGTATATATATATATATATATATATATATGTATATATATATATATATATATATATATATATATTATTAGAAGTTATATTCCAATATTATGTATAGTGTGTGCGAGCACGAGCGCAAAGACATCATTTGTGCGCACGGGGGATTCAGTTGCGCGCTGCTTCACTTTACGTGTGCGCTCAATGAATCGTTTCTTCCTCACAGGCTTTATTATTGCTCTCGCGATCAGAGAAATACTGAGCACGAATGCAGTTAGTGTTTATAATAATGATTTGTGTGCACGGATGTGTTAGTTCTGTGCGCAAAGTCATTTTTCTATCAGACTTTTGTCAGTGATATGCCGCCATAAACGTTGCAGGCCTGTACGGCTCGGTGTCGCAACACGATAGACTGTTCGCTCTTAACGTGAGCAAAACAAAGTCCCGGTACCGTTATAGGGAGAGGAGACGACGGATGAAGAAACTGGAATCCTAGCTTTACACCAAACGACCAAAACATCCCCGACACGAACAGAAACACGAATAAAACAATCCCCAAATCTTCTCTCTCCCGTACTCATTTAACCGTCAAACAACTAATAAGTAAATGTTTAAATATAATTTTGCTGGGCGATCTCTAAAGAGAATAAAGTACTCTCCTCTTTGTCCTCGTCTCTTCCCTCTCTCATTTTCCCCTCTCGCTCGTGACCTCTCACCCTTCCCCAAATGACCTGAAGTCTCTATATCAACCCTTCCTATTGGTTAAACCCAAATAGAGTCCATGTAACCGAATGTACTGAACAAGGTTAAAATGTTTTAAAATAGTGGGTGTTGAATAATCTGTTACGGAGTGAATACTTTGCAACAGTATTGCTTTTATTACAACATAATGGTAAGTCCTAGACCAACATGACATGACCAACCGAACACCTGAGGAGCGCACCAACAACTGCGCATGCACAGTAGTAAGTACCGTGGCTGCTATGGGAGCATATTCAAATTGCATATTGTGAATGCTCTACAGTGGATTACCTTTTATTAATAATAAACGTATAATCAGTAATGTAGCCTGCACTTAAACAATAATTTGTTTATACTTATAGCTATATATTTGAATAGAACTGTATTTAACTATTATAAACATTTTTTATTAAGTATTGGCTTTCCTAATTTGTTATTTCATAATAAATATAGCTTTTATGAGTTTGTCTCTTCACCCTGGTTACACAATATAACAATATTGTTCTGTAGCCTATTGATATTTGTTTATTAGTTTAACTAATGTGTGTTACTTATGTTAATTATGTATTGGGTGTAATGTGTTAAAAAGTTGTTCTCTATTGCACTTCTATATTCTAGTAGTATGTATATTGTGTCGTGTGTATTGTAATACATGTTATTAGTACACATACATAAATGTTGTCTATGTTATTATAACTTTTATATTCTAGTAGTATGTGTATTATGTTGTGTATTGTAATACATGTTATTAGTGAACCTACAGAGATTTTTTGTATATTATTATAACGTTTATATTCTATTATTATGCACATTGTATTGTGTGTATTGTAGTACATGTTATTAGTGAACCTACAGAGATGTTTTGGAGGCTTTGACCACTGGCAGCAGCATCTGAAGACCCTTCTCTGAAGCAGAGTATTTCTTCAGGTCAAACACGTCCAGCTCCTCTTCTGATGACAGTAAGATGAAGACCAGAGCTGACCACTGAGCAGGGGAGAGAGATTCTGTGGAGAGACTTCCTGATGTCAGGTACTGTTGGATCTCCTCCACTAGAGAATGGTCGTTCAGCTCATTCAGACAGTGGAACAGATTGATGCTTCTCTCTGTAGAGAGATCTCCACTTAACCTCTCCTTGATGTAAGCCACTGTTTCCTCATTGGTCCATGAGCTCCCTGTCTGTTTTAGCAGTCCTCGTAGGAGTTTCTGATTGGTCTCCAGAGAGAGGCCCAGGAGGAAGCGGAGGAACAAGTCCAGGTGTCCGTTCTCACTCTGTAAGGCCTTGTCCACAGCACTCTGGTAGAGTTTGACCTTTCTTTTCTTTATTTGAATCTTTCTAATAAGAAACCACCACAGGGATTTTGGTTGTCCTGAGAGCAGATTGACACCAGTGTCGATGAAGAACAGAAAGACATAAAGGGCAGCCAGAAACTCCTGGATGCTCAGATGGACAAAGCAGAACACCTTGTCCTGGTACAGCCCACACTCCTCTTTAAAGATCTGGGTGAACACTCCTGTGTACTCTGAGGCTACTCTGATATTGATGCCACACTCTGCCAGGTCTTCCTCGTAGAAGATCATGTTGCCTTTCTCCAGCTGGTTAAAAGCCAGTTTTCCCAGAGAAACAATTATCTTTCTGCTCTCTGAACTCCAGTGTTGATCTGTTACAGCTCTCCCGTGATACTTCCTGTTCCCCTCTATGGACTGAACCCTCAGGAAGTGGATGTACATCTGAGTCACAGTCTTGGGTATCTCTTCTCCACTTCGAGATGTTTTGAAGAACTCCTCCAGAACTGTAGCAGTGATCCAACAGAAGACAGGTATGTGACACATGATGTGGAGGCTTCGTGATTTCTTGATGTGGGAGATGATTGTGTTGGCCTCCGTCTCCTTTTTGAATTTCTTCCTGAAGTACTCCTCCTTCTGTGGGTCGGTGAACCCTCTCACCTCTGTCACCATGTGAACACACTCAGCCGGGATCTGATTGGCTGCCGCAGGGCGTGTGGTTATCCAGATGCGAGCGGAGGGAAGCAGGTTGCCCCTGATGAGGTTTGTCAGCAGCACGTCCACCGAGGTCGGCTCTGTGACATCAGTCCAGATCTGGTTGTTTTGGAAGTCCAGAGGAAGTCGACACTCATCCAGACCATCCAAGATGAAGACAACTTGGAACTGGTCGTAACTGCAGATTCCTGCTTCTTTGGTCTCAATAAAGAAGTGATGAAGAAGTTCCACCAAGCTAAACTCTTTCCCTTTCAGTAAATTCAGCTCTCTGAAACTGAAGAGAAATGTGAAGTGTATGTCGTGGTTGGCTTTGCCTTCAGCCCAGTCCAGAGTGAACTTGTGTGTTAAGATGGTTTTACCAATGCCGGCCACTCCAGTTGTCATTATTGTTCTGCTTGGTTGATCTTGTCCAGGTAAGGGTTTAAAGATGTCTTCACATTTGATTGGTGTTTCCTCCTTGGCTGGTTTCCTGGAAGCTGTTTCAATCAGTCTGACCTCATGTTCCTTGTTGACCTCTCCACTGCCTCTCTCTGTGATGAAGAGCTCTGTGTATAAGTCATTCAGAGCTGTTCGCTGTCCTGCTTTAGCGATTCCCTCAAACACACACCTGAACTTCTCCTTCAGATGAGACTTTATTTTATGTTGGCACTCGACAGCAGCAGATCCTAATTGAGAAGACAACAGAAGACATCGATCAACTTCATGATATTCAGTTGCTTCATTACTTGTGGTCGGAGAAGCTGGTTGCGACTGCATGTTATGGATACGATATTTCAGGATTATTTTGATACTTCCACAGCAATATGATTGTTTCATGATAGTAGTATTAAATTCTACTTAAGATATGTTATAACTTGCTAAGTAGTGGAATCATTGATGAGTATCAGTGGAAAGTGACTTGTTCTGCTGACATAACACGATAGTTTTGCATCTCCTCCACTGAGTTATTCTGCTGTTCATCTGCAGTATATTGTTTAACATTGTTTAAGATGATAGACCCACATTAACCCTACATATCTGGATCAAACCGTTTAACCTGACAGCCCAACAGTTACCCTACATATCTGGATCAAACTTTTGAAGTGTGTGTTGATGATGGCTGGTTGAAGCAGCCTCACCTGGCCCGAGTCAGAC
Source organism: Lota lota (assembly GCA_026745465.1). Taxonomy (NCBI): domain Eukaryota; kingdom Metazoa; phylum Chordata; class Actinopteri; order Gadiformes; family Lotidae; genus Lota; species Lota lota. The sequence continues at coordinate 58,469 of JACYXH010000562.1, read as the reverse complement.
TGATTGGACTCTGGGGCTGGGTGAGGCTGCACACCTGTTGAACCAGCCATCACCACACACACTCAGGGAGATCTCCGGCATGGCAGCTTTGAAGGCGAAGGCGTTTGAGGAGGAGGTGATGGAATGTGTGCCTCTCTGTGCCTCTTTGAGGAGGGGTAGTAAACGTGTTTGGTGGGAAATCCCCCACATCCATGATTTGGACACGCAGTTCGCACACTCTCAGTGCGGTGCTTCAAAACCTCAGAGGTGCACGACAAGCGACAAATCACCAAACAAACTAACTCTGTTAGTTAACAATAAACTAACATAAGAGTGAGAGGTTTCAAGTAGGCTACAGTTTAAACATTTACAAAACGTAGCCTATTTAATATCGTTTTTAACTGAACGTGTATATAAAAAAATAGCAATCAACATAATGATATATGATGATGTATCATTTATAGCTGCATAATTATGATATATCACAGATCAGTGCAGTATCTTAGTCTTCTTCTTCCTGCTGTAAAAGTGTGCGACACGCGATACAGAGACCTACAAAAGGGGTTTTGAGGTAACTTCTCATGACTTGCTGGTATCTTTACACTTTTCAGCCTAAAATGGTTTTAATTCTTTAATTGCAGGCTGTAAGCGAACAGTAAACCAATATAAGTTTGGCTATATCGGAAAATTAGGTGATTTCTTTACATTATAATCCTTGTTACAACTTAACAATACATTGACAGCTGGTCAACAACAGTATATTTTATTAATATGAATGTATTGGCATGATCCAACACATAATTCTAGCCATTTTGGTGCCCTAGGTCAGATTCGGATTTCCCCCCCACAACATCACTTTTACACTTTAAGCATACATGCAAACATAGTTATTAATCCTTTAGTAAAGATACACAATGATTAATAAATTACACATCAGGCAATAAACACATCTGAAGCATAATTATAGATAACGGTTGACCAGTACTGTTCAATTAAATGATCGAAAAACGGTCAAGAATCGTGGTTTAAATAATGTTTTGATGGGAATAAGTTATTCTAGTTTTTGTGTCCTGTAGACAACTTGAATACATATAGATGTTTGCAGTCTAATAGCTAGTCTAATATATTCCCTTGCATCCATTTGTGGACAAATGGACAAAACATTCCAGATGTACAGGGTGAGTTACCTATGTTCATAACTTTGTAAATGATCTTGAATATTTTATAGAAATATAGAAAACATTTGTCTGGATTAGGCTATATTGACATTAGTTACATAACTGCAGCTGTAACATACAATTAACAGAACTCACCTGCTGCAGGGTGTGTTGCACTGGAGGTAGCTGGAGTGCTGGATGTGGTACTAGATGTTGCTTGACCTGCAGGCTGTGTTGCACTGGAGGTAGCTGGAGTGCTGGATGTTGCTTGACCTGCAGGCTGTGTTTCACTGGAGGTAGTTGGAGTGCTGGATGTGGTTCTGGATGTTGCTTGACCTGCAGGCTGTGTTCAAACAGTACAGTTCAATACAGTTCATCCATAATGTTACACCACTGCATTAATTCCTGTCATTCTACTGCATATAAGGTAGCACTGTACAAATAAACATTATACAATTTAACTAAAACCTACATTTAATTAGTAACAAGGTGCAACTGTAACATTCAATAATAATAATAATAATAATGACAACATGTTATCAATTACACAGAGACCACAAATAATTGACTGAACGTACATGCTCCAGAGAGAGGAGAGGTGAAGATGCGAGATCAGATGTCCCTTCTCCAGCAGCTGGGGAGATCGGCAGATGATCCAAGAATGTTATAGAGTAGATAAAGTTAGCCTATTTCAAACAAAAACATGTAGCTGCTGCTGCAATGTAGCTAGATAGCCACTACAAATTAAGGATTTGCTATCCTCCTCCTCTTTTCTCCGTTTTCTAAATTGCGCAGCTGAAGGCTTGGACGTTTTCATTGTGGAAAACCTTGTGAACTCTGATCAGTCAGTCAGGCAGATCGGTTCAGAGCAGCATTATGCCGTTCTGTCACCGTACTTAAAAGTTAAAATATGTTCAACTTTGGGCGCTGGACCCAGGGTAGCACCGCTCATCAATTAAATAATAGACGCAACAAAATGTCCAACAACGCTGTGAAAGCTTCAAAAGTAGGTACAGAGGGCTCAGAGCAGCTCTCACAGAGCGCTCAGAGCAGCTCTCACAGAGGGCTCAGAGCAGCTCTCACAGAGCGCTCAGAGCAGCTCTCACAGAGGGCTCAGAGCAGCTCTCACAGAGCGCTCAGAGCAGCTCTCACAGAGCGCTCAGAGCAGCTCTCACAGAGCGCTCAGAGCAGCTCTCACAGAGCGCTCAGAGCAGCTCTCACAGAGCGCTCAGAGCAGCTCTCACAGAGCGCTCAGAGCAGCTCTTACAGAGCAGCTCTCACAGAGCGCTCAGAGCAGCTCTCACAGAGCGCTCAGAGCAGCTCTCACAGAGCGCTCAGAGCAGCTCTCACAGAGCGCTCAGAGCAGCTCTCACAGAGCGCTCAGAGCAGCTCTCACAGAGCGGTCAGAGCAGCTCTGACAGAGCGCTCAGAGCAGCTCTGACAGAGCGCTCAGAGCAGCTCAGAACAGCTCTCACATAAGAGTAAGAGCTTTCAAGTAGGCTACAGTTTAAACATTAACAAAACGTAGCTTTTTAATAACGTTTTGAACCGAATGTGTATACAGAAAAATAGCAATCAACCTAATTATACGTATATTATATATATATATATTATAGCTACATAATTATGATATATCACGGATCAGTGCAGTATCTTAGTCTTCTTCTTCCTGCTGTAAAAGTGTGCAGCACCAAACCGTCCAGCTCTGTAACAATGAAAGCATGATGTCGTGAACCAATCAGTTTGTCCAGTTCCCTTCAGTGTTGCTTAGCGACCTTCTCACTAGATTTAGCTCTCACTCTGAAACATTCTCTAGATTGGCATTTTTCGAAGCGGGAGAAAGTATACTCCATTATATTTGCATGAGACCAGAGTGATGGCGCTTATCGTATAGTGACTATACGATGAGCGCCGTCACTCATGCAAATATAATACATACGCACACCACAGAAAAATATATTCTCTGATTCTTCTTCGAAACAGTTTGTCTCTCACTCTTTCTCTCTGGATCTCTGGATGAGGGTGTTCATATTGTGTAAATATGTAAAGAATTAGTTTGATCTTGTAAATATTTAAACTTTTGAAGACCCATCTGATATTATCACGCCATCCACTTCTGCTACCTAGCCATTGTCTTTCATCTACGTCATCCATTCATCTCCCTCTGTCTACACACCGGCCGGCAATTTTCATTAGCACTCACTGTATCAACCCCGGATCTCCAAGCAGTCATCGCTAGATCGTTGTTTACACTTCACAGTCAGTACCTCGTCCCTGGGCCTTCCTCTTGTTCAGATTGTCAATCGCTTGCACTAAACTGTCTTCTCCCTTTGTTCAGCCTGTCCGACTACCTGTCTGTTGCCGAACCCTCGCCTGCCTGACTACCTGCCTGCTATCAAGCCCCTCGCCTCGTCCTCCTGTTTCCAGCCTTACCCTTTGGTTCTCCTCAGTAAAGGCCTTGTATTGTTTACCCCCGTGTCAGCGTGTCTGTGTCGTGCATTTGGGTCCACTCGCTCCTCTCCCCTAACAGATATCCTTGATCCTATTCCCATCCTGAGGGGAGCAGCTTAGTACACATTTAATAGCACAGGCAGGAGGTCCTATTCTAAAGATGTGTTCAACAATTACTTTACAGAGAAGAACAGCTTAGTACATATGTACTAGCACAGTCCTATTCTAAACATGTGTTCAACAATTACTTTACAGAGAAGAACAGCTTAGTACATATGTACTAGCACAGTCCTATTCTAAACATGTGTTCAACAATTACTTTACAGAGAAGAACAGCTTAGTACATATGTACTAGCACAGTCCTATTCTAAACATGTGTTCAACAATTACTTTACAGAGAAGAACAACTTAGTACACATGTACTAGCACAGTCCTATTCTAAACATGTGTTCAACAATTACTTTGTCTGCTAAATAAATGTAATGTCTTGACAAAAAAAAGTCAACAGTGACAATTTCTTAAAAAAAACATTCATAGCTACAACTCACCGACATGAGCAGCAGCAGAAGAGATCAGACCCAGGGTGGAGCATAAGTGATTGTCCCTATCCTTCATACTATCAATCATCATCTGACTTGCTCTGTCCCCTTTCCGGATCACCATCTCGATCAGACAACGTGCTCGGTCCGTTGTGGTCATCTGGTTCTCCATCACAAAGTTCTTCTCCTCGAAACTCAACACTTCATGATGCAAAAGGTCATCCAGGAGACCTTTGATAACTGGGATTGAAACGCTCTGCACAAAATCAGAATGGATCCTCAAAAGCTCCCCTGGAAGACAAACCAAACAAGGCAATATAAAATGACAGCGTTATTAAACTCTTCTTTACTGGGGTAAATATAAAACCATTTGTCGCTCACAACATAAAAAAATAATAATTACGACGATCCTGATAGTTTCGTTTAAATAATGTTTCCAGTTCAGATAAAGATAAAAATTTGTATCTGTATACAGTATACAGTAGGCCAGTCATGTTTAAAAGTCTACTGTTTGCCCCTTGCGCATAAAGATAAACACAGCTTACCTTCCATAGTTTACAGTAACGTGGCTCAGCGCCGATCCCATATATTTTTGTTTTTCCCTCACACACTTCCTTAAGGCTACTTGCAGATGTTTTATTGGTTCGAATATTTTTCTTTTGCATTTCTATGATGTGTGTTTCATGCATGCAGAGAATTGATATATCATCAATTTAGTGTCGAGAATAATACTATTTCCTGGTATCTTTCTACTTTTCGGCTTGCATTTGTTAAAATTTTGCAATTAAAAACATAAATGTCGCTTCTTAATCCATTCTTATCGGGGGTGGGAGGGACAAATGCAGACTGATGTATTTCATTTCTGAGTGTAGGCTATTGTATTAGAACTAACAGTAATTATGAAAGAAAATAACGTTGAAGGCTCCCTAGTTTCTGTATTAATAATCATATGGTTTCATAGACTATAAGACTTATAAGACAAGATGTCAAAATACCCCTGTTTCACAATGTTGAACTCGCCCATAATGAGGACTACTAGTCCTAACTCACTGAACATTTACTCTGCTCCAAACTAATTGATTCCAAATAAGTCGTGGGTCTGGCAGTATTTGTTTAAAAAGGACGACAAAAAAGTACACAAAGTATAAAGTAAGTGAAAGTATGTAGGAATATCAGCTAAAATCGTAAGGCATAAGTATGTTTTTATTTTTTATGTTGTCTGCGATGCTCTGGTAACTTTGGTGTTTAACGCTCTATAGGCTTGAGTGTGAACATATCAGAATTGGCACCTTGGCATGAATCTCAGCGGCATCCATTGGGACCCATTATATTAAAAACAGAACAAAACCTAGAATAGATTCTTCCGGTGTGTGTTGTCTTTCTACTACGTGACGCGGCGCTCCGTGGCTCGTCTGGTGTGTGACCCGCTTTACATTGAAGCTCTGCTGTAACCGAGTCAGACTCAGACCAAGTGGATCTGAAACCCGCTGACTCCAACCAAACAGCCCTTATGTAATATGTATGCCAGCAGATAGAGTAGAATACACTGTGGCCGATTAAGTTGATCTAGAGATAATGCTCTAGAGATTTGATTATTATAATTTTTTCGCCATCGACCAATTGATTGGTGGTAGAGCTGGTTGAATTCAAGTTGATCTAAGATTTTATTTGGTTGACTACAGCCCTAATATTAATCTCTAATCAATACTTAGGACAACTTAGTCCAGGGGAGTCTGATCTCTCCTGCTGCACTGGGCTTAAACACAACACACACACACAGCTTTTACTCAGACTAATGATGGAATCATGATATATCACTGCTGAGCTCTGAGATGGACAACAGTCACAGACAGTGAGAGATCCTCTTCTTACCTCTTAGCTTTGCTCTGGCGGCCATGTTCCCCAGACAGAGTGGTTTTAGAGGTAGGACTCCTCCTTTCTCTCCTCGTTCATAGTAGACTGGAGACCTGGACACAAACACAACTACATATTGTTTCTGTGGATTCTATATAAATACTGAACGTGAAATTACTGCAGTAAAGACTTCCTATCCTCCTCCTGCCTGATATACACACACACTCTATCACTAGCTATGTCTAGATCTCATCCATACACACTCTATCACTATCTTTGTCTAGATCACATACATACACTCTATCACTATCTATGGCTATATCACATACACACTCTATCACTATCTATGTGTAGATCTCACACACACATATTGTATCACTATTTATGTTTAGATCTCATACACACACTTTATATTTCCATCTATGTCTAGATCTCACATACTATCACTATCTATGGCTATATCACATACACACTCTATCACTATATATGTTTAGATCTCATACACACACATTCTATCACTATCTATGTCTAGATCACGTACCTATCATAAGAACAATTCTTTATTTCTGTTTCAACTTCTGAAACACTGAACTATCTCTTCCAGTAGATCATAGTCACTAGAGCATCAAGAGTCTATAGATCAGTGTGCTAAACCATTATAGACGGACATAAAACCATCAATAAGTAACTAATGTTACCAATATGTTATGTTACCAACAATAAAATAATAAAAAATAACAAGAAAACAAGAAAAGTCCACAAAATGAACCAAACGGACCTCACTACAGCACAGACTGAAACTTCACAATAAAAGCCATCAACACAACCAAACTGACCTCACTACACGGTCCATACATTAACATGGTTCTAGAGGTTCTGAGAGTAAAGATGGAGCTGCTGGGCTCATCAGTGTGGAAGGAGACTGAACAACACACTGGGTCCTTGTCTAGAGGAGTCTAATAAAGTCACCTAGGTGGAGTGTGGCAGCCACATAGTTGGCATGCAGTAAAGGACCTTGTTACAACCCGTCTCTACTGTCTAACCCCTACCTGTTCCTTAATGACCAGTCTCTACTGTCTAACCCCTACCTGCTCCTTAATGACGTGTCTCTGTACTGTCTAACCCCTACCTGCTCCTTAATGACCTGTCTCTGTACTGTCTAACCCCTACCTGCTCCTTAATGACCTGTCTCTGTACTGTCTAACCCCTACCTGCTCCTTAATGACCTGTCTCTGTACTGTCTAACCCCTACCTGCTCCTTAATGACCTGTCTCTGTACTGTCTAACCCCTACCTGCTCCTTAATGACCTGTCTCTGTACTGTCTAACCTCTACCTGCTCCTTAATGACCTGTCTCTGTACTGTCTAACCCCTACCTGCTCCTTAATGACCTGTCTCTGTACTGTCTAACCCCTACCTGCTCCTTAATGACCTGTCTCTGTACTGTCTAACCCCTACCTGCTCCTTAATGACCTGTCTCTGTACTGTCTAACCCCTACCTGCTCCTTAATGACCTGTCTGTACTGTCTAACCCCTACCTGCTCCTTAATGACCTGTCTCTCTACTGTCTAACCCCTACCTGCTCCTTAATGACCTGTCTCTGTACTGTCTAACCCCTACCTGCTCCTTAATGACCTGTCTCTGTACTGTCTAACCCCTACCTGCTCCTTAATGACCTGTCTCTGTACTGTCTAACCCCTACCTGCTCCTTAATGACCTGTCTCTGTACTGTCTAACCCCTACCTGCTCCTTAATGACCTGTCTCTCTACTGTCTAACACCTACCTGGTCCTTAATGACCTGTCTCTGAACTGTCTAACCCCTACCTGCTCCTTAATGACCTGTCTCTGTACTGTCTAACCCCTACCTGCTCCTTAATGACCTGTCTCTGTACTGTCTAACCCCTACCTTCTCCTTAATGACCTGTCTCTGTACTGTCTAACCCCTACCTGCTCCTTAATGACCTGTCTCTGTACTGTCTAACCCCTACCTGCTCCTTAATGACCTGTCTCTGTACTGTCTAACCCCTACCTGCTCCTTAATGACCTGTCTCTGTACTGTCTAACCCCTACCTGCTCCTTAATGACCTGTCTCTGTACTGTCTAACCCCTACCTGCTCCTTAATGACCTGTCTCTGTACTGTCTAACCCCTACCTGCTCCTTAATGACCTGTCTCTGTACTGTCTAACCCCTACCTGCTCCTTAATGACCTGTCTCTGTACTGTCTAACCCCTACCTGCTCATTAATTACCTGTCTCTGTACTATCTAACCCTTACCTGCTCCTCATTGAACTGTATCTGTACCTTCTAACCCCTACCTGCTCCTTAATGACCTGTCTCTATACTGTCTAACCCCTACCTGGTCCTAAATTACCTGTCTCTGTACTGTCCAACCCCTACCTGCTCCTTAATGACCTGTCTCTGTACTGTCTAACCCCTACCTGCTCCTTAATGACCTGTCTCTGTACTGTCTAACCCCTACCTGCTCCTTAATGACCTGTCTCTGTACTGTCTAACCCCTACCTGCTCATTAATTACCTGTCTCTGTACTATCTAACCCTTACCTGCTCCTCATTGAACTGTATCTGTACCTTCTAACCCCTACCTGCTCCTTAATGACCTGTCTCTATACTGTCTAACCCCTACCTGGTCCTAAATTACCTGTCTCTGTACTGTCCAACCCCTACCTGCTCCTTAATGACCTGTCTCTGTACTGTCTAGCCCCTACCTGCTCCTTAATGACCTGTCTCCTTACTGTCTAACCCTACCTGCTCCTTAATGACCTGTCTCTGTACTGTCTAAACCATACCTGCTCCTTAATGACCTGTCTCTGTACTGTCTAACCCCTACCTGCTCCTTAATGACCTGTCTCTGTACTGTCTAACCCCTACCTGCTCCTTAATGAGCTGTCTCTGTACTGTCTAACCCCTAGCTGCTCCTTAATGACCTGTCTCTGTACTGTCTAACCCCTACCTGCTCCTGAATGACCTGTTTCTGAACTGTCTAACCCCTATGTGCAACTTGATGACCAGTCTATGTACTGTCTAACCTCTATCATCTCCTTAATGACCTGTCTCTGTACTGTCTAACCCCTACCTGCTCCTTATTGACCTGTCTCTGTACTATCTAACCCTACCTGCTCCTAATGACCTGTTTCTGTACTGTCCAACCCCTACCTGCTTCTGTATGACCTGTATTTTACTTCACTGTCAGTCTCTTTGGATAAAGATTCTGCTAAATTACTCATCAGCAATAAAGTCGATTATTTTTAATAACAGCAGTCTGACAAGTTAACTTAATCGTTACATTATATTTACGTAACATTTTATACGAGTTTTAACGTACGTGTTTACAGAAAATAGCAATCTCCCTTTTTATTTGATATATAAGTTATGCATATTTATGATGCATCATGGATCAGAGTTGAGTACAGTACCTTAGTCTTCTTCCTGCTGTAATGAAGTGAGCCACAACAAACTGTGCGACTCATGTTGGGAACTAACCAGTTGGACCAGTTCCCCTCCCAGTTTATACTCCTCCCAGACTAACCTCTTATAGGCTGCTGATCCATAACCTCAGTCAGTGATGAAGAATAATCACTTAATTAAAATATGAACGATAGAAGCTCAGACAGAGAAAAACAAAGAGACACTTGATAGTTCAAACAGCATGCAGAGACACGTCACTGATGCAGCTCCTTCTATACAGTATGATGAACAGGAACATAACACCTCCTCTAGCTGTCTGAGCTCTGTCTGCTCACACACTACTGAACACCTCCATGTAGAATCCTCCTCTAGCTGTCTGAGCTCTGTCTGCTCACACACTACTGAACACCTCCATGTAGAATCCTCCTCTAGCTGTCTGAGCTCTGTCTGCTCACACACTACTGAACACCTCCATGTAGAATCCTCCTCTAGCTGTCTGAGCTGTCTGCTCACACACTACTGAACACCTCCATGTAGAATCCTCCTCTAGCTGTCTGAGCTCTGTCTGCTCACACACTACTGAACACCTCCATGTAGAATCCTCCTCTAGCTGTCTGAGCTCTGTCTGCTCACACACTACTGAACACCTCCATGTAGAATCCTCCTCTAGCTGTCTGAGCTCTGTCTGCTCACACACTACTGAACACCTCCATGTAGAATCCTCCTCTAGCTGTCTGAGCTCTGTCTGCTCACACACTACTGAACACCTCCATGTAGAATCCTCCTCTAGCTGTCTGAGCTCTGTCTGCTCACACACTACTGAACACCTCCATGTAGAATCCTCCTCTAGCTGTCTGAGCTCTGTCTGCTCACACACTACTGAACACCTCCATGTAGAATCCTCCTCTAGCTGTCTGAGCTCTGTCTGCTCACACACTACTGAACACCTCCATGTAGAATCCTCCTCTAGCTGTCTGAGCTCTGTCTGCTCACACACTACTGAACACCTCCATGTAGAATCCTCCTCTAGCTGTCTGAGCTCTGTCTGCTCACACACTACTGAACACCTCCATGTAGAATCCTCCTCTAGCTGTCTGAGCTCTGTCTGCTCACACACTACTGAACACCTCCATGTAGAATCCTCCTCTAGCTGTCTGAGCTCTGTCTGCTCACACACTACTGAACACTTCAGTTGTTTTTTAAAGAAAATCACCGGGCGCCATTCCTCATTTTCTGCCTTGAGGTAAAAGATGAACAAATAAATAAGTAAATAAATATGCTTTGCACCTCTGTTACTCACAATGTTTCATCTGCCGTGGCCAGGTGCACTTGTACCTCCCCCCTCAAACCCCAATTCACTCTTGAGCCAACAGCAGCCACATATTGTCACACTACTAGTATATGTTGGGAGTGTATCACAGCTCACTAGCTCTACCGCACACTCTATCTACCCCTCACTCTCTATCTACCCCTCACTCTCTCTACCCCTCACTCTATCTACCCCTCACTCTACCTTTTTCTCCATCTCACGATCTCTTTCTGCCTCTCTCGCTACCCCTCTCTGTATCTCCATCTCTCTCAGTACCCCTCTCTCATCCTCTTTATCTCTCTCTCTCTACCCCTCTCTGTATCTCCACCTCTCTCAGTACCCCTCTCTGTCTCTTTATCTCTCTCCCTCTTGCCCTACCCTTCCATCTCTCTCTGTGTATCTCTCTCTCTCTGTCTGTCTCATCGTGGTTCCTGTAACACACACACACACACACACACACACACACACACCTGTCTGTGGTGTTAACTTGTCAAGAGGAAACCACCAACATTGTCTCCACAGCGTCTAACATTGTGTTGTTTGACTCAACATGGCCACTCTGACTGCTGTAGTGGTTGAAATGCTTCACTCTGTTTCTACTGGTTGATGCCCGCGCCTTGGAAGAGAAGTGACTTATTTAACTAATTAGCACTGTTTATTTGTTTCCACGCATGCACGCACACACACACACACACTCTCTCTCTGCATCTCTCTCTCTCTCTTTGTGTCTCTCTCTCTGTCTCTCTCTATGTCTCTCTCTCTCTGTCTCTGTGTGTCTCTGTCTATCTCCCTCTCTGTCTGTGTGTGTGTCTCTGTCTCTCTCTGTCTCTCTCTGTCTTCTAACTACTGACTTTGTTAATAATTGTGTTAAACCTGCACATAACCTATCAAGGAAAAATATTGCTTCTTTAGTCTAATCTAAGTTCTTAATGTTCTCTGCAAACAGGACATAATCTGAATCAAATGAACAGTGCACAAAGTTGTTTTTTCTTTCTCACCGTTATCTCCTATACTCCTTGTTTATCGCCAAAGTTATGTTGTGCAGCTTTAATAGTACTTTTGGTTCGTTTACATATTTGTAAAAATATATATAATATAACAATATCATGTAATTTGAAAAGCACAATAGTGAAACATTAAACTAACATTGTAGTTCTCAAAAGTGAATTGTCTTTAACTGATAAGCGTTACACAGACACATTTCCCAAGATTAAATCATTTAATATACCAATAACCTAAAGACAATATAAACTGTAGTAAACTGTAGGCTTACCTTATCTTTTCCGTGATTAAAATGTGTTCCCATACAGTATAAAGTTATAAAAGTATAAATGCAAGGGATGAATAGGAGGTTAAAGCGTTCCTAAAACAAGTAAATCAGGGAAATGTAAATGATAAAATATAGTAATTATCAATAGATTAAAAGTGGATCTAGAGAAAGATTGATCTTCATGGCTGCTCACTGCGTAAGACTGAAGTTCAAATGAGGAAGTAGACTCGAGTCTCAGAGAGGAAGCGATGTTTTCACCATCTGGCATCATCTGTTTTCAAGGAAAGGTTTTGAAGACTTCAGACACGCAAGCATGCGCACACAAAGACACACACTCACACAAAGTCAGTTGGATACACCACCCAAACAAAGTCAGTTGGAGACCCCACCCAAACATAGGCAGTTGGAGACACCACCCAAACATACAGTCAGTTGGAGACCCCACCCAAACATAGTCAGTTGGAGACACCACCCTAACATACAGTCAGTTGGAGACACCACCCAAACATACAGTCAGTTGGAGACACCACCCAAACATACATTGGTTGGTGACACCACCCAAACATACATGGGTTGGTGACACCACCCAAACATACATGGGTTGGTGACACCACCCTAACATAGTCAGTTGGATACACCACCAAAACATAGTCAGTTGGAGACACCACCCAAACATACAGTCAGTTGGAGACCCCACCCAAACATAGTCAGTTGGAGACACCACCCTAACATACAGTCAGTTGGAGACACCACCCAAACATACAGTCAGTTGGAGACACCACCCAAACATACATTGGTTGGTGACACCACCCAAACATACATTGGTTGGTGACACCACCCAAACATACATGGGTTGGTGACGCCACCCTAACATAGTCAGTTGGATACACCACCAAAACATAGTCAGTTGGAGACACCACCCAAACATACAGTCAGTTGGAGACACCCACCAAACATAGATAGTTGGAGACACCACCCAAATGTAGTCAGTTAGAGACCCCATCCAAACATACAGTCAGTTGGAGACACCACCAAAACATACATGGGTTGGTGACACCACACAAACATAGTCAGTTGCATACACCACCCAAACATAGTCAGTTGGATACACCACCCAAACATAGTCAGTTGGAGACCCCACCCAAACATAGTCATTTGGAGACACCACCCAAACACACTTCAGACCAGGAAGTGTTAGCACAGGCCATTATGAGAAAACAATTGTTTTATCAAGTTAAAAAATGAACACATTCCTTTTTCTATTCTTTGGACTCATCTTACAAAGTTTCTGTACGACTATTTAGTTTAAAATGTGTTCTTTGTCTACAGAAAGAGAGAAGGGCCTCCACTTTGTGTGACCTTGGTTTGGGTTTAAAGCGTAACTTTCGTTTCCTGAACAAGACTTCCTGTCCTCCCCTGCTAGCTAGCGCAGTGGTTTTTACTCATTGTTCCTATAACACACACACACACACACACACACACACACACACACACACACACACACACACACACACACACACACACACACACACACACACACACACACACTCTCTCTCTGTATCTCTCTCTCTCTCTCTCTCTCTGTCTCTTTGTGTGTCTCTCTCTGTCTCTCTCTCTATGTCTTTCTCTCTGTGTGTCTCTGTCTATCTCCCTCTCTGTCTTTGTGTGTGTCTCTGTCTCTCCCTGTCTCTGTCTGTCTTCTAACTACTGACTTTGTTAATAATTGTGTCAAACCTGCACATAACCTTTTCAACCTTTTCTGCACAATAGTGAAACATTAAACTAACGTTGTAGTTCTCTAAAGTGATCTGTCTTTAATTGATAAGCGTTACACAGACACATTTCCCAAGATGAGATCATTGAATATACCAATAACCTAAAGACAATATAAACTGTAGTAAACTGTAGGCTTACCTTATCTTTTCCGTGATTAAAATGTGTTCCCATACAGTATAAAGTTATAAAAGTATAAATGCAAGGGATGAATAGGAGGTTAAAGCGTTCCTAAAACAAGTAAATCAGGGAAATTAAAATGATAAAATATAGTAATTATTAATAGATTAAAAGTGGATCTAGAGAAAGATTGATCTTCATGGCTGCTCACTGCGTAAGACTGAAGTTCAAATGAGGAAGTAGACTCGAGTCTCAGAGAGGAAGCGATGTTTTCACCATCTGGCATCATCTGTTTTCAAGGAAAGGTTTTGAAGACTTCAGACACGCAAGCATGCGCACACAAAGACACACACTCACACAAAGTCAGTTGGATACACCACCCAAACAAAGTCAGTTGGAGACCCCACCCAAACATAGGCAGTTGGAGACACCACCCAAACATACAGTCAGTTGGAGACCCCACCCAAACATAGTCAGTTGGAGACACCACCCTAACATACAGTCAGTTGGAGACACCACCCAAACATACAGTCAGTTGGAGACACCACCCAAACATACATTGGTTGGTGACACCACCCAAACATACATGGGTTGGTGACACCACCCAAACATACATGGGTTGGTGACACCACCCTAACATAGTCAGTTGGATACACCACCAAAACATAGTCAGTTGGAGACACCACCCAAACATACAGTCAGTTGGAGACCCCACCCAAACATAGTCAGTTGGAGACACCACCCTAACATACAGTCAGTTGGAGACACCACCCAAACATACAGTCAGTTGGAGACACCACCCAAACATACATTGGTTGGTGACACCACCCAAACATACATTGGTTGGTGACACCACCCAAACATACATGGGTTGGTGACGCCACCCTAACATAGTCAGTTGGATACACCACCAAAACATAGTCAGTTGGAGACACCACCCAAACATACAGTCAGTTGGAGACACCCACCAAACATAGATAGTTGGAGACACCACCCAAATGTAGTCAGTTAGAGACCCCATCCAAACATACAGTCAGTTGGAGACACCACCAAAACATACATGGGTTGGTGACACCACACAAACATAGTCAGTTGCATACACCACCCAAACATAGTCAGTTGGATACACCACCCAAACATAGTCAGTTGGAGACCCCACCCAAACATAGTCATTTGGAGACACCACCCAAACACACTTCAGACCAGGAAGTGTTAGCACAGGCCATTATGAGAAAACAATTGTTTTATCAAGTTAAAAAATGAACACATTCCTTTTTCTATTCTTTGGACTCATCTTACAAAGTTTCTGTACGACTATTTAGTTTAAAATGTGTTCTTTGTCTACAGAAAGAGAGAAGTGCCTCCACTTTGTGTGACCTTGGTTTGGGTTTAAAGCGTAACTTTCGTTTCCTGAACAAGACTTCCTGTCCTCCCCTGCTAGCTAGCGCAGTGGTTTTTACTCATTGTTCCTATAACACACACACACACACACACACACACACACACACACACACACACACACACACACACACACACACACACACACACACACACACACACACACACACACACACACACACACACACTCTCTCTCTGTATCTCTCTCTCTCTCTCTCTCTCTGTCTCTTTGTGTGTCTCTCTCTGTCTCTCTCTCTATGTCTTTCTCTCTGTGTGTCTCTGTCTATCTCCCTCTCTGTCTTTGTGTGTGTCTCTGTCTCTCCCTGTCTCTGTCTGTCTTCTAACTACTGACTTTGTTAATAATTGTGTCAAACCTGCACATAACCTTTTCAACCTTTTCTGCACAATAGTGAAACATTAAACTAACGTTGTAGTTCTCTAAAGTGATCTGTCTTTAATTGATAAGCGTTACACAGACACATTTCCCAAGATGAGATCATTGAATATACCAATAACCTAAAGACAATATAAACTGTAGTAAACTGTAGGCTTACCTTATCTTTTCCGTGATTAAAATGTGTTCCCATACAGTATAAAGTTATAAAAGTATAAATGCAAGGGATGAATAGGAGGTTAAAGCGTTCCTAAAACAAGTAAATCAGGGAAATTAAAATGATAAAATATAGTAATTATTAATAGATTAAAAGTGGATCTAGAGAAAGATTGATCTTCATGGCTGCTCACTGCGTAAGACTGAAGTTCAAATGAGGAAGTAGACTCGAGTCTCAGAGAGGAAGCGATGTTTTCACCATCTGGCATCATCTGTTTTCAAGGAAAGGTTTTGAAGACTTCAGACACACAAGCATGCGCACACAAAGACACACACTCACACAAAGTCAGTTGGATACACCACCCAAACAAAGTCAGTTGGAGACCCCACCCAAACATCGGCAGTTGGAGACACCACCCAAACATACAGTCAGTTGGAGACACCACCCTAACATACAGTCAGTTGGAGACCCCACCTAAAGATAGTCAGTTGGAGACACCACCCTAACATACAGTCAGTTGGAGACACCACCCAAACATACAGTCAGTTGGAGACACCACCAAAACATACATGGGTTGGTGACACCACCCAAACATACATGGGTTGGTGACACCACCCAAACATACATGGGTTGGTGACACCACCCAAACATAGTCAGTTGGATACACCACCCAAACATAGTCAGTTGCATACACCACCCAAACATAGTCAGTTGGATACACCACCCAAACATAGTCAGTTGGATACACTACTCAAGCATAGTCATTTGGAGACACCAACCAAACATACAGTCAGTTGGAGACCCCACCCAAACATAGTCATTTGGAGACACCACCCAAACATACTTCAGACCAGGAAGTGTTAGCAGAGGCCAGTATGAGAAAACATTTGTTTTATCAAGTTAAAAAATGAACACATTCCTTTTTCTATTCTTTGGACTCATCTTATAATGTTTCTGTACGACTATTTAGTTTAAAATGTGTTCTTTGTCTCCAGAAAGAGAGAAGGGCCTCCACTTTGTGTGACCTTGGTTTGGGTTTAAAGCGTAACTTTGGTTTCCTGAACAAGACTTCCTGTCCTCCCCTGCCAGCTAGCGCAGTAGTTTTGACTCATGGTTCCTGTCACACACACACACACACACACACACACACACACACACACACACACACACACACACACACACACACACACACACACACACACACACACACACACACACACACACACACACACACACACACCTGTCTGTGGTGTAAACCACCAACATTGTCTCCACTGCATCTAACATTGTGTTGTTTGACTCAACATGGCCACTCTGACTGCAGCAGTGGCTCAAATGCTTCACTCTGTTTCTACTGGTTGATGGAAGAGAAGTGACTTATTTAACAAATTGTTTATTTGTTTACACACACGCACGCCCGCGCGCGCACACACACACACACACACACACACACACACACACACACACACACACACACACACTTACTCTCTCTCTGTATCTCTCTCTCTGTCTCTTTGTGTCTCTCTCTGTCTCTCTCTATGTCTATCTCTCTGTGTCTCTGTCTATCTCCCTCTCTGTCTTTGTGTGTGTCTCTGTCTCTCTCTGTCTTCTAACTACTGACTTTGTTAATAATTGTGTCAAACCTGCACATAACCTATCAAGGAAAAATATTGCTTCTTTAGTCTAATCTAAATTCTTAATGTTCTCTGCAAACAGGACATAATCTGAATGAAGATTCAAATGAACAGTGCACAAAGTTGTCTTTTCTTTCTCACCGTTTTCTCCTATACTCCTTGTTTATCGCCAAAGTTATGTTGTGCAGCTTTAATAGTACTTTTGGTTCGTTTACATATTTGTAAAAATATATATAATATAACAATATCATATAATTTGAAAAGCACAATAGTGAAACATTAAACTAACATTGTAGTTCTCTAAAGTGAATTGTCTTTAACTGATAAGCGTTACACAGACACATTTCCCAAGATTAAATCATTTAATATACCAATAACCTAAAGACAATATAAACTGTAGTAAACTGTAGGCTTACCTTATCTTTTCCGTGATTAAAATGTGTTCCCATACAGTATAAAGTTATAAAAGTATAAATGCAAGGGATGAATAGGAGGTTAAAGCGTTCCTAAAACAAGTAAATCAGGGAAATGTAAATGATAAAATATAGTAATTATCAATAGATTAAAAGTGGATCTAGAGAAAGATTGATCTTCATGGCTGCTCACTGCTGAAGACTGAAGTTCAAATGAGGAAGTAGACTCGAGTCTCAGAGAGGAAGCGATGTTTTCACCATCTGGCATCATCTGTTTTCAAGGAAAGGTTTTGAAGACTTCAGACACGCAAGCATGCGCACACAAAGACACACACTCACACAAAGTCAGTTGGATACACCACCCAAACATAGTCAGTTGGAGACACCACCCAAACATAGTTAGTTGGAGACACCACCCAAATGTAGTCAGTTAGAGACCCCATCCAAACATACAGTCAGTTGGAGACACCACCCAAACATACATGGGTTGGTGACACCACCCAAACATAGTCATTTGGAGACACCACCCAAACATAGTCAGTTGGATACACCACCCAAACATAGTCAGTTGGATACACCACCCAAACAATGTTAGCTGGATACACCACCCAAACATACTTCAGACCAGGAAGTGTTAGCACAGGCCATTCGGAGATTATTTTTTTTATCAAGTAAAAAATATATTTTTTATATTCTTTGGACTCACCTTATAATGTTTGTCAGACTATGTAGTTTAAAATGTGTTCTTTGTCTCCAGAAAGAGAGAAGTGCCTCCACTTCGTGTGACTTTGATTTGAGTCTAAAGCGTAACTTTGGTTTCCTGAACAAGACTTCCTGTCCTCCCCTGATAGCTAGCGCAGTGGTTTTTACTCATTGTTCCTATAACACACACACACACACACACACACACACACACACACACACACACACACACACACACACACACACACACACACACACACACACACACACACACACACACACACACACTTCCTCTACTTCCTACTCTGACTGAATCCGCTGTCTGCTGCTCTCATAGCTCTGCTGCTCGTGTGTGCACTGTGCGCGTGCACGCCGGGGCGCGTTCCTGCAGCGAGCGTAGCGGCAATAAACAGATCTGTTCTCTCTTCTTCTTTTGTTGAATATTGCATCGGGTCTGTAGCTTTATTCTTTATTATCCGTTGGTTCCTATAACTATATAAGCCTAATTATAAATGGTAATGAAGGTTTAATAGAAGAGTTCTCAACGGGTTTATTCTTTATTATTCGTTGGTTCCTATAACTATATAAGCCTAATTATAAAGGGTAATGAAGGTTTAATAGAAGAGTTCTCAACAGCTTTATTCTTTATTATTCGTTGGTTCCTATTACTATATAAGCCTAATTATAAAGGGTAATGAAGGTTTAATAGAAGAGTTATCAACAGCTTTATTCTTTATTATTCGTTGGTTCCTATAACTATATAAGCCTAATTATAAAGGGTAATGAAGGTTTAATAGAAGAGTTCTCAACAGCTTTATTCTTTATTATTCGTTGGTTCCTATAACTATATAAGCCTAATTATAAAGGGTAATAAAGGTTTAATAGAAGAGTTCTCAACAGCTTTATTCTTTATTATTCGTTGGTTCCTATAACTATATAAGCCTAATTATAAAGGGTAATGAAGGTTTAATGGAAGAGTTCTCAACAGCTTTATTCTTTATTATTCGTTGGTTCCTATAACTATATAAGCCTAATTATAAAGGGTAATGAAGGTTAGTAGTTAATAAGAGTTCCCCTTTAGAGCTAAAACCACACCCAGGTCAGGGGTCAGATAAAGCGGAAGTATCACACATACAACATCCTGTCTGTCCCAGTGTTGACCGGTGTTGACCTGTCTGACCCTTGTTAACCATGTTGAGCAAACGGAAGTTGTATTCCTGCTAAACATCCGTTTTGTTTAAAAAAAAAAGCAGGAGGGCCCGGAAGTGGCTGTGATGCCTGTGATGCCTGTGATGCCTGAGGCTCCGGGGTGGTCTGAGGCGCCGGAAGTGAGTCTGAGGCTCCGGTGAGTCTGAGGGGAAAGGGTTGGCATGAGGTGAGGAAGGCCTGCGGGGGGAAAAGGGTGGGGGTCAAGGGTGGAGAGGTGGTTAGGGTGAACTTTGTGTGTGTGTGTGTGTGTATGGGGGTGGGGCATTTTTAAAAGTGGGTGTGTGTCTGTTAGGTTAGTATTGCCTTTAAAAACAGTCATCCTTTGTGGTTATACACATCTTTCTCATCATGGACACCTCAACAGCAGAGCACCAGGACAGCGTGAAGCGGCCTTCTCTAGGTATGTGGATGGGTCATACACCACAATATAACCAAGGGGCTATGGAGGGTGATATGTCAGTGCCTAATGCTCCAATCAAGAGAATGAAGAATTCTAAAATCGGAGAAGATCGACGCACAGAAGCTTCAACTGTGTATTATGGCGATGAAGGCTTTGCGTACGTAATTTCATTCAAGGATGGATATGTTGTGTTAAAAGCAAAAGACTGTGATGGTGATCTACGCATGTCTACCCGTGATTGGCTACATTTCCGTGAGAATGTATGTCCTGAGCTGGATATTGAAGGATGGAGTCAAGGCCCCTATGTCTCCCAGTGGCATGGGGATTTGGGATCCGAGATATACCGCATGGAGACAAATCTTTTTATGAAGAAGAAGAGTGATTTTATATTTTTCCGTCGTTGCTCTAATCCTATCCTGTTTCTGAGCAATCGTGACCCATTTTGCATAGACAGACACCCGACCCGTAACAGTGCTATAGCATCTGATTGTTGGTTTGACACTGTCTTTTTCATTCAGTGGGGTGACTGGCCCGAGATACAAGCGCTTTTTCAGGATATTGACAGAGTTGTCAAACAGTACCTGCGCGAATGCTCTTACGGAGAAATTAAAAAAGAGCTATTTGGGTCTGATGAAGACAATGCAGAGGATCTCATTAATGATCTATCGTGTAGTGATGCTACATTGTTCAAGCAGCTGTAGAACATGGTGAATATATAGAAAAAGCCCAAATGTGTTCTATTTTTTCTTTTCTTTTTTTTTGTTGGTGTCTAAATGTAAATTTGTTATGTTATACAGATCAGGACAATGATGAACCACAATACGGAGACGAGAACATGCAAGCTGATGATTTAGAAGGGGCTACAATTAGCAAATGGTTACAAGACTATGACGACCAGCTGGGACGCATGTATCTATCAAATATACAGGATGACCAGGGTAACACATTGGAGGCGGATACAGTGATGTTGGATGTGCGTTGGAACCTAACGACACCGCGTCTAAACCCTGAATCCCTGGGCGTTTTGAGAGCTACGACGTGTGTATGTGTGGAAGCCATCATCAACAAGAAGGTCCAGGCCGACTGTTGGGGCTGTGCGTACAACAACCAGAGTCAGCGACGCCATAGTTGTCTACAAGGACCGTCATGGTATCATTACGAAGCCCATTATGATGATATATGTGCAGTGTTGTATAGAAAGCCATTCCAGCTACTTTTAGTAACTGTTTTAAAAAATACAACCGGTCTATCAGTTCCCTCTGACAAAATGATTGGTGTATCGGAGTCTGTTCTATGCGATTTACTATCTGAAACATATGTTATGGATAAAATAAATGAAATAAGAGAAAAGTATGTCACCCCGGAGCATATGAGTAAAATAGCTGCTGCATCCCGGATATGGGGCCGTACATTGGCAGGGTGTTGCCATTGATTTAAAAAGAAATGGGTAATTTAATTTCTAGTGGATATGACCTGTTGTTTCATTCTGTAGCCGATAGGCTTGCTGTTCTGATGTGTAGTATGGCTGTCAATAGTGATGCTGTTAAGCCTAGGGGCTATGCTACTTTTATCAATCATAATATATATATCAAACATTTGTATAAGGATTGGTCTGATATGGTCAAAACATGCTCTCATGACATGATGCCTATGGATTTAAATCTGTCTGTATTACTAAACTATTTCTCCGCTAATATGTGTTTTAGTGTAGGTCATGTTATGTGTGTGTGTGCATTTGTAGCTGATGTCTTCAAGTTGAACACGGATACACCTATGAATTGTCTTACTGAGGCTCGGTTGATAGCTTGTAAAATGGTACAGAAAAACAAAACAGCATGTAAACAGTATCTCGACATGGTGGAGAGTGGGAGTTTGTTTTTTAAATAAAAAGATGTAAACGATGTTTGTTGTTCAGTCTGTAAATCTTAGCCGATATGGATAGACTGTTGTATAAAGCTTATTACGACCCCTCCGGGGCTGGTGCTTATGGGGGTGTTAATAAACTACGAGCCGCCCTTAAAACTAGCAAGGGCCAGATACCTCCTCTAGACTATATCAATAAATGGTTATTGAAACAAGACGCCTATACTCTGCATACCCCATCTGCGATACATTTCCGTAGAAACAGAGTATTGGTTAGTGGTATAGATAAACAATTCCAGGCTGATCTAGTGGATATGACGGAGTATTAAGCCGAAAATGATGGCGTGCATTTTCTGCTGACATGTATCGACGTGTTTTCAAAATATGCGTGGGTGCGTTGTTTACCATCCAAGAGTGCTAATGACGTCAGCAAAGCTTTTGGAGATATTCTCAAAGAAGGCCGTGTCCCCGAGAAACTGCAGACCGACGCTGGAAAAGAATTTTACAACAAAATGTTTCAGCGGTTGCTAGAGACGCATAACATTAAACATTTCTCTACATATAACGAGACTAAGGCCTGTATAGTCGAGCGTTTCAATAGGACTCTAAAAACAAACATGAGGAGATATTTAACGGCCGCTAACTCCAAACGGTATGTGGATAAACTACAGGACATGGTTCATGCTTATAACCACTCATACCATAGATCGATCAAAATGACACCTGTCAGTGTCGTTAAAGATAATGAGACACGTGTATTTAACAATCTCTACAAAACAAAGCCGGAAACTAAGATAGTGTTCAGGTATGATGTTGGTGATACGGTTCGAATTTCAAAAGTCAAAGCGACATTTGGAAAGGGCTACAAACAGACATATACAGATGAATATTTTACAATATCAGAGAGACTTTCAAGACATCCTCCGGTTTATAAGTTAAAAGACTATGGCGGTGATACTGTGCAAGGCACTTTTTATGAAAAGGAGATGCAAAAAGTGATTGTGACAAAAACGAAAGAATTTAAAATAGAAAAGATTATCGATAGAAAAAAGGTGGGGCGAAAGAATATGGTATTAGTCAAATGGTTGGGGTGGCCGGAGGTTTTCAATTCATGGATATCTGAGAAGGTTATAGTCCCCACGTGAAGAGAAACAGGTGTCAGTATAGCCTGTGACACAGCTGCGACACAGCTGTGACGGGATAATGCACTCTCTGAAGGAGGCTGATGGGGGTTTTTATGTGACCCTAGCAAGTAATGCCTCTGCATCGATCTATCCTCAAAATAGAATATGGAATTTTAAAACTAAACTAGCAAAAGCTATACAGACCAAACAACCCTACGAGGTAGGGCTGATTGAAGTTCAGTACCCCACCAGATGGAAAAGCTTCCCTGCTTCAGACGCCATAGCAACAGTTGTGAACGACAAATTAAGAGGGAGGATGGACGTGTCACTAACTGTTGACTTCTACAACACCATTGCAGCGCTTTTAAAGGAAATCAACACATCTGTTGCAGAACAGGTTTCTTTTGGTACCCTGATACTCCAACATAATGGTATTAGAAACCATGTATACATCGAAGGCGATGGGTTCATGGGTATGGCCTTTAAAGGAAAACTGGCCACTATCCTGGGTTTCAAAGAAGGTGTGGTTATGTACCCTGTTGATAAGCCACGCGTGACCTACACACCCTATCCTGCCGACATCCACGGAGGCAGCTATAATATGTTTATCTATAGCGACATTGTGGATCATCAACTTGTAGGAGACTATTACGTACCGCTGCTACGGTGTATTAATACCACCGACACAAGCAAGAAATACAGCATTCGGATATACGATCGGCCGCATTACGTTCATATGTCCCGAGATACTATTGGAGACATTGAAATTGATCTAAAGTGTGACCAGAACTTGAATATTCCATTCATTTACGGTAAAGTGATCATCAAACTGCATTTTAGACCCATAAAACAACAGCGATACTAGCACACTTTTGGAAGATGGGCTATAGACCGCCTTACGATGAGGGAAAATACGTCCAATATTACGTAAACCAGGCAGGGAGCGGTTTGCCTGGCTACATTGGCAGCAGCACCCAGTATGGAGCTGGAATCGGGGGAATGTTCCGCAGCCTCTTCAGAATGGCTATGCCTTTGTTCAGAAGGGGTGTGAGCATAGCCAAACCACATTTGAAAGCGGCTGCCAGAAACATTATAGGAGACGTGATGTCAAATATAGCACATGCATCAATTGCGCAGCAACAGCAGGGGTCAGGCATGGTTGCTTCTTTCGATAGGCCTACTAAATACCCCCCTACGAACGGGGGGCGGGCCCGTGCACCTAAAAGACGCCGAAAACAGAATAAAACAGGGGTCGTTGGTAGAAAAAGGGCAAACACCAAGAAAAGCAAGAAGGCATCAAATTGTCACTTCAGAGGAGGTGCTAACGATATATTTCTTTAGACCGAATAATCCGTACTGAATACCAATGGCTCTACTCCATCGAATGTCAGAAGAATGCGTCAAGAGTGAACTGGATCTTTTCACTCTACCGTTAACACAGACGTCGATAGATAAATGTACATATGTTGAAATACCACCGCTATCAGCGATAACAGATAGCGGGCCCATAGAGTTCTTTGTATCAGCCAGCAGCGAAGACTATATGGATCTAAACAACACATATATACATCTCCGTGTTAAGATTACTAATCCTGATGGAACAGACTTGGCCCTGCCGGCCGAGGTGGGCCTGATCAACTACCCTGGATGCACACTATTCTCACAAGTGGATATTACGCTGGGTGATAGGCTTATCACCCAGTCGTCAAATACCTATCCTTATCGGGGTATTATAGAATGCTTGCTAAACTATGGCAACGGTACACTGGAGACCCAATTTGGATGTGGACTATTCAGCAAAGACACAAGCGGTCACATGGATGACCGTTCCCCAACAGGAGATAATGCTGGATTAACAAATAGGGCTGCCTATACGACAGCTAGCCGTATAGTTGACCTGATAGCTCCTATACACGCAGATATGTTTTTCCAGGAGAAACTATTGATTAACGGCGTTGATCTACGCATGAAATTCATTAGAGCAAAAAACAATTTCTGTCTTATGGCCGCTGGTAATCTGGAATACAGAGTCTCTATAGTGAATGCCAGTGTCTTTATTAAAAAGGTTTCTATAGCGCCAGGCGTGAAGTTGGCTCATGCCAAAGCGTTGACACAAGCTAACGGGAAGTACCCCGTTGATAGGGTATGTCTTAAGAATGTATCCATCCCTGCAGGCACTAGAATATGCAATCAGGACAATCTGTTTCTAGGGCAGATTCCGAAGATGATTATTATAGGCTTTGTAGAAAACGAATCATTCACAGGCAGTTATGCTAGGAATCCCTTCAGATTTCAGCATTTCGATACAGATTTCTTAGCTCTTTACTGTGATGGACAATCATTTCCAGCTAAACCTTTTCAACCTGACTTTAGAAACGAACTGTATACCAGAGAATATTTCCAGCTTATTCAGGCCACAGGCCGTCAGCTGAAGGATAGGGACATGGCCATTAATCGCAAAGAATTTGGGAATGGTTATACGCTGTTTTGTTTCAACCTTGAAGCAGATGAAGGATGGGGACAACACGTGTCGCTTGTCAGAACAGGCAACGTAAGGCTTGAAGTACGATTCAGCAGAGCTCTGCCTATAACCGTCAATTTAATTTGTTACGCAGTCTATGACTCTATTATAGAAATATCGAACAGACGGCAGGTGTTACTGGACTATTACTAAAAACGGTTGTAATGAATACTATTGAGCTAACAGCTGTTGGTCTGAAGATTGCCCGCAAGGCTTCTTTTCTGGGTGTTGTGGCGAGCAATCACCTGCCTAGAGCCGTTCATCAGTTACCTGCTATGGTGGTGGTTAATACCGAACCGTCAAATTTAGATGGTGCACATTGGCTGGCTATATACATTACAGCCCAAAGACATGGATACTTTTTTGACTCCTATGGCAACCCACCTACATACTCGGAGTTTCCTGTAGCCATACACCTGTTTCTTAAACATAACTGTCGCGATGTAATTTATTCTACACAACAGGTTCAGGATCATCTAAGTACAGCATGTGGACAACATTGTGTATTTTTCTTGTTTAATATGCAAAGAGATGTATCCTACCAGACGTATTTGAGACTGTATGACGATAATCTACCCCATAATGATAAAATGGTATGTGACTTTGTTAATCGGATACAATCTAATGTTTGTAATGAACATCATTTTACGTGTGTCCAGTCGTGTCGCAGCGTGTAATATGTAGCATGTATTTTGAAAATAAAAAGACCAGGTAGACAGGCAAATATTGTGGTTATTTGATTTTATTCAAGCATGAAACACATTACATCCAATGACATAATAATAGTAATAAAAAACACCTTAATATACAGCCCATGACATAATAATAATAAATAATAATAAAAAACACATAACAATATAAAAAAAACCAAAAATAAAAACTTTTTAAATCAAAAATTCAGCCATTCACGCATTTGCTGATTAGGGGAGCTAAAAGGGGGCCCCGTTTCCTTAAGTATACTCCTCTTTCTTCTTTTTCTTGATACAGACTTTGATTGTTCAACACTCCTTATCTCAGGTGTAGCGCCATACCTGCTGCCTAGGATAGACACCCCTGATTCTGATGCATCAACACTATCCAATGCAGGGTTGTTCTTATACAGGCTAATAATCTGTCTTAGTCGTTTACTAGGTATAGAGGTTGTTGGTACATTTATAGAGGCTAAAGATTTTAAAAAAGCATTCCATCCATGGGGTCTGGCAGAGTCTAAAATAGTGTAGGGGGCCGTAACATTCTTTAACAAATCATACATGTGAGACCCCTTTATAGTCTCTCCTTTTATTACAATTTCACCCCTGTTGGTCCACGATACATCTTTAGACTTCTTCAAGGATTCCAATATATACACAGCGTTTCTCTTGCTTTTTGGAGGAATATGTTTCAACACGTCATCAAAAATATGATCAGCACCATCTCCGTCAACACGGTCCTCTGTATGGCCGGCATGACCCCCTCCCCCCTCATCAGACAGTGATAGAGTCAAACCCCCTTTCTCCTGTTCCCCTTGTTTTACCATTGCTAAATAACGTTGCAGAACAGCCCCATACTTTTTGGCTTTTTCATGCAGATCATCATCCGGTGTGTTCAACACCGTCTCCATAGCTTTATCCAATTCATTTTCAGCAGTCTGTCTAGCAGAAGCGCGCTGGCTGGTATGCTTTAAGGCATCTAGTTGATGCTGAGGAACTAGATACATCTTCTGAGCATGCTCCATAATCATAAGAGAGGTTAACCACCTCTTGAGAAAAGGCTGGTAATCAAGGGTATTGCAACACTCAACAATGGCAACAAAAAACCCCCGGTCTGATTAATAAGTCTTTTCTTTTTAGAGATCAACACCTTCTTACTAGCCATCAGCCTGATGTCCTTTTTTTGTTTCTGCAGTCTTTTGTGCATACGGGGGGACAACGGTATCCGGCCTTGTAAAATGTTCAAAGCTATTTCACACAGAGCTTTGATAAAATCATCGTTGGCTGTACGTAGAATAACTTTCCGTAGAGCTGGCGGTGCTTTATATAACAGCTTCAGACGGTCACTGTTTCTGGTTATGCGTGACGACATTGTTTATAGCTAATCACTTTAACGGCTGGGTGTAGACAACTTGTCGGTCCGATAAAATAGCTGTTCTAAGCCTCATGTGGTCAGGTGTCTTGGCTTTAAAGTCAACTAACAAATAGCCATAAGGTAAACAAGTAGCATCGTTAAAGGACTCCACAAAATACTTTGTCTTACAAGGAAACATCTGCCTAGCTATTAACAAAATCTGATGTTTGTCACGGGGGTTTTTAAACAATACCATGTAATTCGTGTTTAAACTTATTGTTCTACTAGCTTTACCTTGCATGAATAAATTCTGTACCAGATACATACAGCTTAGGTTACGATGGTGTACATATTTGGTAAAAACATGTTGAACCTCTAAATTATTGCTAGCATCATTCATCAAGTCATCAATAATGAGAAGATTTCTCATATGAGGAGGCAAGAGTGTATCATCGCATAGAGATGCGGGGATCCCCTCCACAAAGTGAATGACCCTTATTTTTAACAATTCATCATACATAGGTTGCCAACATGAATAAATGTAGACTATACGGTCAATCTTTTCTGAAAATATCCGATCGGCGTTTTCGATCACAGTTTTGACAAAGTAGGTCTTTCCACTGTTTGAGGGACCTGATACCACCATACTGAATGGATGCTGAAGCCGGGGGTCAAACATTTCACACTCTACCTTCTTCTGTCTAGTAGCCATAAGGAAGTGTGGTATAATCATCAAAGACCCTGCGCTTGTTGTAAACCACACGAAGGCGTTTCATCACTGTGGCGTTTTTAAGCTGGAGCCTCTTCTTATCCCTCTGTATGGTATCTGCTTTGGTGATAAGCTCTCTGTCCATAGGCTGATGTGTCACAAAACCATGTACTAAACTCGTGAGTGTCTGTTGGGTGACAACTTCAGCATTTTTAGCATTTAAAGTAACACCCTTGCATTTGATGGATGTCTTGTTCTGATGTGTGTGGTAGGCATAGCATTTAGGACCTGTAGAAACATACTCTGTGATGTAATCTTCCTGCTCAGTGTCAAACACTTCCCCATCGTTTAGCTCATCTGTCAAGTCCCCCAGGTATGGGCCTGTAGGAGGCACCGCTTCACCCCTGCCAGAAACAAAAATGATACTGTCTGTGTCACAGTACAGGACACGCTCTTGCAGTTTTTCTAGAAGATCGTATAGCATAAGCCTAGCGTGGGCTGTAGTCACAGCCCCCACAACCACGTTAACATCTCGAGCCCTAGAGAGTCGTGCATCTTTGTGTTTCCACTGCACCATAGCGATGTCATCAGAGATGAAGCAAAAGTGACTGACATGGTAGCTGTCGCTGAACATTAGCTGGGTAAACCTTTCAGGCTCAGAAATTAACTCACATGTCGGCAGATCTGTGCGCAACGAGAAGCGACCCCACAAACTGTTCAGAATTAGCTTGTTACAACTACGCATGGCTTTGTTTACGATCATGTTGCCCGGATCTAACTGAATGCCTTCCTTGGCATAGTAGTTTGTCACATACATCTGACGTTTCGCCTCAGTGTCCACTGTGCTGGGGTATCCTGAAGCCTCCTGCTTACACTTTAGAAACGTTTTGACATAGCCTTTAAACAAATCATCCGACTGTTTAGGGTAATGCCACACCTCGTGCATCTGTGTTATCAGATACCCCTTTTCAACAGCCTTCTGCAGCTCGAAAGACACCCACGTGCCAGTCAATGCCCTCTCATCACAGCTGTGATGGCATTCGCTAGTCTGGTTTAGATTGTCTGTATATGTGCGACAGAGGGGGAACATCAACTTCCCGTTGCATCTGTATGGTAAAACAGGGTGGTATAGACCTCTAGGGGGCAGCACAGTACATTTAACAATACCAAAATATTTGTCAATGGACTCAAAATCTCTGAAGATGATTTCAGGATGCCCTACAGGATAAGGACAGCGGGCCTGCACAGTAGGGTAGAGTGATGTGAAGTCATAGTAACGTATTTTCTCACCAGGTTCAATCTTGTGGTACAACTTGATGGCGTTTGTGCGCCCCCCATAGAGAGAATCACGAGGATCGATCCTGCTCTGGAGCTTCAGAGTCGACAAAAATGTCTGCAGCTCAGCATCATCTTTTTTCTGTCTACTCCACTCACATTCCCAGATGACAACAACACTTAAGTCATGATCTCTTTTGAGGGCAGAGACTTTAAACGTAAATTGCCTTCTCATCTCACCATAGGTGATCTTTGTGACAGGGTTAACATGAGCCGATTGGTAACATTGTTCACAGCCGTGATAGAAACATCCTGCAAACTCATAGGCCGTGTGTGTGCTCGGGGCATATCCATCTAGGAAGAAGGGGCCATATTGAACTTCACCCTGATTGAGAGCATGATGAATCTCCAGTTTATGGATATGGGACAGATGTTCTAGCCACTGTATGGATACATTAGAGTACGTCTTGTGCTGTTTCACATAGACGCCATCGTATGTCAATGCCAATGTGTTCTCTGGTAAAAACGATGTTTTGTATACGGCCATACACGCTGATGCCAGAGTGGTGTATGCAAAAGGATCAACTTCTGCACATGCCATGAAACTCTCTCGGTAGATTCCACATGCTTTGCGCAGAATCACCACGTCGTTGACCCCGTAACGACGCAACTCCTTCTGGAAGTTGAAGGTACGGTGACACACTGTTCTGTACCATGTGATGAATTTAACCTTATCATCAGAAGTCATTGAGTCAAAACCATAATACGAGGCATCAGGGTAAGAACCTATGTAGAACTCATGCTCCCTGGTGTTGAATTTATGTGGAAAATAGCCTTTTACCACGTCATCAAAACCAAGAGCAGACGGCGTTTTAGCCAGACTCATAGGGAGAAAGCTAAACGAGTCGATCCATCTCTGCTGGTATGACTTATCAATCATTAGGATGACTCTACTGCCTCGCATGGTCAGTAAGGGCGTAATACCCTGTTTGGTGAAATAATCCAACATGATGTAGCTGTCAAATCCAGATGCATTGTGTGCTATGAATGTATGATATTTGTATCGTATTGTTCTATAGCGCTTGACAAACTTTGCAACACAATCTACACCACTAGCATACCACTTCTGGCCCTCAAACGACATAGCTGACACAAATTGTGCTTCGTGTCTATCCTCATGATAGCGTGTCTCAAAATCATAAAAAATGTAATTACGTTTTGGGGCTTCAGAAGTAAGAGGCTGAATGTAGCACTCATGATCTGTATCACTGATTAGACCTTCACCACAATGTTTGCACTTTTCTGTACAACACCGATGGGCAGGGCCATCATCAGTAGTCTTACTACGGGCTACAAGATACTGTCTACAACACTTGTCGCAATACTTGGCATGGTTACAGGGTACTATGCCGTATGCTGCTGACTTTTGTTTGTGAGTGTCATAACAGTGCTTTGAACGACAAATACGACAACAGTCCTTACACTTTATCGTACTGCCTCATCGCCCGTTACATACTGTCAAGCAGACATTGCAGTACAATGAACATTTGTGCATTTGAACTGACTGACATGTTTTGTAACAATATTCACATACATGTTGTGCACCGAAGAAAGCAGTCTTGTTTTCTATGAGATGGTAGTGGTGGTCATGTAGGTACAGCCAGATTGTTTTTGGGTGCTGTTCAGGATGGGTCTGAAACAAGTCTAGCTTCTTGAAAGTAGCATTGTGATGAAATACCAATATTTTTGCATCTATATGCTTCTCAAAATTGGATACATCGGAAAAACCAACCTGATGACTGGGGTCATAACCTAGGGCTGTGTGTAATTCTAGGGCATATGCCATTTTAACCTGTTCAGACGCTGACCCCACTTTAGCCGTCAGCTCATCAGTATGAAAATGTGCTAAACATAGTGAGAAACACAGATTGTTGTGTGTGTTGTTGGGTGTGTGGAGACTTAGTTTTTTCTTGCGTATGATTTCGTCATAGGGTATGGATTTTAGCTTGAGACGGGTGCCCCCCCTTTTATTATGAGCACACGTGATAACAAACTCTAGGGCATCGTCTGTCAAACTTGTGTCATTACTCTGTATGACCTGGGCTATCTGTTCTAAAAACAAATCAGCATCGTAATCGTCCCCCACCGTGAGTACAGCCTGTACATCACTGGCCAGTGACGGACCCCGCAGGGTGACGTTTAAAACGCTTCCACTATCAGTACTCTGAGTGCACTGTGTTATTACATCTGTCAGCCGCTCTCTGATAAAATTAGGCACTTCTTCTAGATTTTCCAGAGGGATGCTTCTTAGATCTACAGGCTGTCTAACCTCAAAACCATTAAAGTAGGGGAATGACCGTGTATGTGGCTCATCTCTAGACCCCTCATCGGAGAGAACACCGCCAGTCTGTATAAATACCTCCTCATTTACATCAGACATAGCATGCACATCATCATCATCATCATCATCATCAGACCTACATCCAACCTGTTTTGGATCATGCTCTACACCCCTAGTGGCCACCACCACCTCAGTACCATCGTCGACACTATCATCGTTAGCACAGCTGTCGGCATACGTTGGACCATCCATACGCTCTATATGACGGCTTCTCTGGTCAGTTTTGGCTATAGACTCTCGAGCCCTACGCATATACCCCTCCATCCTTTTAAAAACAGACGCATATAGCTGATCGGATGGGAGTACCGAATCATGGTCGCAAAGCCTATGATCCTGTTGGGGATCACAATCAAAACTACGCAGCATCTCCTCAAGAC
This sequence comes from Lota lota, assembly GCA_026745465.1. NCBI lineage: Eukaryota > Metazoa > Chordata > Actinopteri > Gadiformes > Lotidae > Lota > Lota lota. The sequence goes on along the minus strand of JACYXH010000562.1, from coordinate 25,971 downwards.
ACGCATCCATAATGTTTCCATTCTCAAAAACATCACTAGACTCAGGTACACTGCGTTTACATCTCTTCTCGGGGTTGCCGTCTACAGATTTGAATTTTCTTTTTCTGGGGCTCATGGTGTATTTATAGTTATTTATAATATATATATATATATATATATATATATATATATATATATATAATTATATAATAAACCGTCTATATGTAACGCATGCCGGCACAACCAACCCCCCAAAAAATAAATAAATAAATAAATTAAAAATTAAAATTAAAAATTAAAAAATTCAACAACACAAATAATATTATTTTAAAACTATTTAATAAAAAGAAAACGCCATACAAAAAGAAAAAAGCTGTACCAATAGTTAAAAACTGATATTTTTAATCCACAGCAATGTATTTCAAAATGCAGCTGTATCAGACCTGATGCCTATTCACATGAGTCTCTTAAGCATTATGTTTTTTGCAATGTTTTTCTGCATGCCTTGTATGATTACCATCAGACCCTCAATAGTGGCGTTATGGTCACGCACAGTTTTAGCCACATGTACAGCCTTGCTATAACGATGATGCATCATCTGTGCCTGTATATCAGCACGATCACTTAAAACCTTCACATTCTTTACCAGGACGTCAACAGTAGCAAGTAAACCATTCACCGTCTTTCCCTGTATGTCATATAAAGACTTCAGCCTAGCATGGTCCAAGTTGCATTGCTCTGACCTGTTTTCTTGAGGCCGTGTAGCTTCTTGGACAGAATGCACAACAGAGTTGTTGTTGTGGGTAATCGCTGTCCCCTGGTGAGCCTGTCCCTCCGAGGTAACTGCAGTTATGACGCTAGGGGGCGCTGTAGGTGCAGATGTCCAGTCTGCTCCAAATTCGTCACCCCAGAATCTGCTATCGTCGGCCGTCCTCGGTGGTTGGTCCTCTCCAAAGTCGTTGGCATCCCAGAATTTGATTTCTTCGTCCGTCCACAGTTCGGGCTGGGAGTTCAGATGAGCGCCACCATGACCTGTGTAATCGTTATCTGTTCGAAACAAGGGATGAATATATATTAGTGTGTTATCTAGCGGAATAGTGAATAGTTTTACAGTAAAATGGCTTACCATGAGCTGCAGTCAGACAATGAGACACGTCTTGATGGTCTACCGTCTTCTCATGTACCACTTCATGAACCGTGGGTTCGACAGCTCCAACGGGTTTGCTAGCGACTAGTGTTAGGATCTGTTGGATCGTGTCATCGGTTAGCTGTCCGTATCCCCGGCTTCTGATGGCTATCGGTGGAGGTGATGTATTTGTTAAAACAGCTGGCCCTGTTTTTATACCTCTTACATACCGGGGTTTGGACTGTTTAGCTGCATGAAAAAGAGCATAAGACCGATAGAAAAACACATTAGAACAAACACATATAGTTATAGCAACGTATAACAGCAGTTATCATTTATTAAACATAAAACATGTTTTGTTAGCTTACCACCGCTAGTAGACGCCCCCTCGTTGGTTTTAAAGTTAGCCACCTTGGTATCAGCTCGTTGATTCTTCCTCACATACGGCGTATCAAAAAAACCTACCACATAACAGGTAACCAATCAGTCACATAGTATATGCATGTATAAACGATAATGAATAGCATAATATGGGTAGATGATTACTACATACATGCGCGGTGATCCTCAAGATACCTCTTAGCGCCAACCGTATCCTCTTTGTCACCTAACAATGTACAACTTTATCAAACAAATATAAGACAGTTACACAGTGGCATTGACCTGATATGTATAATGATATGACTATGTTTTAGGATATACTCACAGTAGATTAACGGCATGTTGGCAGTATAGATCTCTGTTCCGTTCAAAAACATGTGTCGTATAAAGAGCTGTCGGCCTGCTCTCGTCTACACAGCATATCCTTGCGTAACGCCTCCCTAGCTATAACCCTTGTTCATTGGTTCTAAAACAAAACGTTTGATTTCATTGTATGTCGACAACCAAGACCATATGTTTGAAAACCCCGCTTCACACACACACACACACACACACACACACACACACACACACACACACACACACACACACACACACACACACACACACACACACATGCCCCCACCAACCCTAAACACATCTCCACACTTGACCCCTACCCTTTCCCCCTGCCCCTTTGAAGATAGCCCCTGTTTCACACTTTTGTTTGATTTCAATGTATGTCGACAACCAAGACTATATGTTTTGAAAACCCCGCTTCACCCACACACACACACACACACACACACACACACACACACACACACACACACACACACACACACACACACACACACACACACACACACACACACACACACACACCCACCCCCACCATCCCTAACCAACTCTCCACGCTTGACCCCCACCCCTTCCCCTCCTTTCCCCTCCTTTCCCCTCAGACACACCGGAGCCACACACTCACTTCCGGCGCCTCAGACCCACCGGATCCTCAGGCAACGCAGGCATCACAGGCATCACAGGCATCACAGGCATCACAGCCACTTCCGGAGCATCCTGCCTTTTATTTTTTAACTAAACGGATGTTTAACAAAACGGATGTTTAGCAGGAATACAACTTCCGTTTTCTCAACATGGTTAACATTGGGCAGCAGTGGTCAACACCGGTCAACACTGGGGCAGACCGGATGTTGTATGTGTGGTTTCCGCTTTGATCTGACCTATGACCTGGGTGTGGCTTTTTCTCAAAAGGGGGTCGCTTATATACTACTACTATGGGTTTTAAGCTTTGGTTAACCAGCCAGAAACAGCATCGTTCTATATTGTATTGATAGCCTATTGATTATGATCAGTATGCTTATGGTATAAAGTCCATAGATAGACCCCCCGCGTAGCGAGGCCGCGTCACAGCCTATCAGATAGACCCCAGACTAATTACCAACTGTCTTGAAATGAATATTCATGAGCAAGCTAGAACCTTTCAATCTGTTCATATATCTTTAAAATCCTATTTGTAAAACAGGGACTGTCCCTGGAAAACGAGGCCGTCTGGTCTTCAGTAGGCCGGTAGTATCGGCCTCCTACTGGAGCTGACCGCACTGAGTTCACACTTGACAGGCGCTAGGACCCTGGGGACCACGGCTTCCCCAGGGTCCTAGCGCCTGTCAAGATGTCTGCCTGCACATTGGCTCCCTGACTCCCCTTATGACTACCTGACCCGAGCACTCCTCCACCACCACCAGCACCACCACCACCACCACCACCAGCACATGTCATCTCCATGACGCTAGACTCTGGCTCTATGATGCTAGGCTATCCCCTGAACCCTGAGGTCAAGAGACTAAATGAGTCTTACTATGACTGACACGGTCCCACTACCCAAACACATATTCAGATCCCATAGTTCCCATAGTGTGACTTCACTACACACATCACTTTTACTGTTATTGTAATGACATGCAGTCGTGCTCACATTATGACCACATTTTATTCTCTCTCCACAGGTATACAGCTATTATACTATCTGCCATAAAAGAAAAGCAGTATAGTTATCTTAATAAATTACCTTGTTATTCTACTATCGCTCTGTCTTGATTTAATACATTGTAACTGGGAATTCATTGTTTTGGTTTTGATTCAATTTTCGGATAACAAAACATAGCATAATGGGATTTGGTAAATGTAGTAAAGGTTCAAATGTATTCCTTGGATGGGGAGACCATAAAACTGGTGTATTTAGAAATCCATCTGATAAATGTATCTGTAGCAATGTCGGTGGCTACACTCCACCTAGGTGGCTTTTCTAGGCTTCTCCAGACACAAGGACACAGGGTGGTTGTGTTGAAAGCCGCTTTATTGTAGAGTTTACAGACAATCAGACATGAAGACAGCGGGTCAAATTATGCCATTTATTTATACAGGTATATATATTGTTGTTTTTTGGGTCAGTAATATTAAGATAACACTAGCAAGCAAACATTAGCTACGTTACATTTATATGCAAAAGTAAGACAAACCAGCACATTCACATCTGGAAAAAGAGATTTGACATTATTTAAACACATCTTATTACAGACAGACTATATGTGTATGTGTATCTAAAGATTAACTGGAAAACATGTGTTACACTTCACACAATCTCAAATGGTTTATCTCTGAGTTTGAACTACTTTGAACATCCTAATTGATTAATAAATATAACCCCCACTTCAATTACCGTAATACAACCTAAGAAATCAGAGTTTAAGATAAAATCCTACTTTGGATATAATTTTCAAATCAACTAAGCCAGACAGAGAGATAAAAGCCAACAGATACTTTATCTAGTCTTTTGATAGCATCGTGGACTCAGAATATCCACATTTCAAATCAAAAGATTGATGCATGACACAACTACCTCTGCTCAAAAATAAGTTCATTGATTATATACTAAAGTAAATGTATTCTATATGCTATTCTAGCACACAATGTGTCACAATGCCCATAATGACGGAATGCAGAACTAGCTACCTCAGACACACTCTGAGCTACAGCATTCAGAAACTTCACTACTCAGGTCTTCTTCAGAATCAGCAGCTATGTTCCCCAGTGAGGCCAATTAGGTGCAGCGAATTTGATTCTCTCTTGTGGAAGTATAGAAGCGCAACTTGTTCACTCCTTCTGTCTGGCCTGCATAAATACAAATATAGGAAGGTTAATGAAAGTGGCGTAAAAGACCTAGAGTTTTTTTTCCCTCATTCACACTCCTAGGTTGAGCGTCCTTACGAGGACTTTTATTTTCCCAAAGAGGAAGCTAAAACGTGTAAATGTTAAAAAGTTGACTGAAAGTGGAGATTCTTCATGAAGATCTTATCTGAGACTCCATTGTGCAGGTAGCACATGCAAGCTGTAGCGTGCCTTTTCAGAAGGTTAAGCATATTTGGATTTATAAGGACCTGGTAATGGCTCTATAGGCTGGACACCAACCGGTAAAACAGATGAAGTTAAGATGTTCTTCACAAGAGCGTGGCCTCCATGTGGAAGGTTCCACACTGGACACGCCCCCACAGGGGCTGGAATGTTGTGAACCTTCGTCCCATTGGCTGAAGTCCATTGGGTCACCGGACATCCAAAACCAGGAGCTTCCTGAAAGAGACCTACCAACATTGAAAGAGATTAAAGAGTTACCTGGGTGGAAGGAAGAATAATGTGGCCAAATATTTAGCTTTTGTTATTTTCATGGTATTTTTATAAGACAAAGTGATGGACGAACAGATGATCATAAGGACAGAATTGATTGCCTGATAGACACCAAGGTCTGGCCAGTACCTGCGCAGGCCCACCCAGAGGTGGCTGGTTAGTGGGAAGGGGGCGCGAGCCACCAGCTCATCAATCATCTCATGCTCTTCTGGGTCCCTGAGGCTCAGCAGGTCCCAGTGAAAGTCTCTGCAGTAGAGCAGGGCGTCTGACCAGCACAGCCGCCTCCCCACCAGAGTGATGTTCCTCCCCATCTCCTGAATGCTGACGGAGGGTGGAGGAGGCCCTAACTCTGGGGAACCAAAAGACAGTGTGGGGGTGAGGGATTTCTACTCTCAGCCCTGTAAGTACCCCTTTATGGATCTTTGAGCAGAGACCCAATCCCTACCCACTATTAAGACATTTAGCAGACTATTTACATTTACAAAAGTGTCATTAGCGACACTAAATCACCAATCAGTGTGGGATGTTTTTAATTGCTTACACAACACCTTCAGACACTTGGCAGTACTTTTCTCTCAGAAATCTCAGCACACTTGAACTCAACTGATGTGAAGAGCTATGAGGTGTCTTAGACCGTACAGAAAACAACTTACTTTGATACTTCACTCTGATATATCACAACACAGAACAGTCCTGTAGATCAGTGGTGCCCAACCTTTGACTTTAGGTGGACCACTAAATTGTCATCAAGACCGTTCTTGGAACACCACAGATGCAAACGGTAGAAAATAGATAAATGCAGTGGCTGACCAAAGAGTGCCAGCAAATACTTTACACACAAGTATTACTGCAAGAAGGCCATGGCCAGTGGGAAACAGTGGAAATAAGAAGTCAGCAACGCTGCTTATGCTCCCTTTGTGTTTACTCAGCAAACACAAAGCAACACAAAACTAAACGACTGCACAAAGCAAATCTTTTTTTTATAATAGCAAACCAAAATACTTTATTTACTGATTATTTATTTTAAATGATCTATGTTCTTTATTGTATTATTGTATATTAGTATATAAATTATTGTATATTTGTAAATTTGTCTATTTCAAGACTAAATTCCCGTAGTACCCTCACGTGCCACCTGCAGTACTCTCGTGTACCACCAGTGGTACGTGTACCACCTGCAGTACCCTCGTGTACCACCAGTGGTACATGTACCACCTGCAGTACCCTCATGTACCACCAGTGGTACGTGTACCACCTGCAGTACCCTCGTGTACCACCAGTGGTACGTGTACCACCTGCAGTACCCTCGTGTACCACAGGTTTAAAACACTGTATGTAGATTGTGCTTTGAATGATGCTTTACCCAAAGCGTCTTATAATACTGCCGGGGCATACATGGTTATAATAGGTAGCCTCAAGTGGGAATCAAACCCCTAACCTTGGCAGTGTTAATGCCATGCTCTACCTGTTGAGCTATAAGCAACAGCATCATTTGACTTTTGACCAATGATGGTTGACCAACAGTGGTACTGGTACACCCATCCCCCTTTGATGATCATGTAATGATGGACTGGGTTCCTACCTCCGTACACTTTGACCTCACACAACGTCAAAACGCCAGAGGACTTGTAGAAGTTGATGAACCTCCCTTCCATTCCCCAACACTTGACAGTCTGAGTCAAGCAGCTTGGGTCATCGTTGATGATGGCACACCTGAGGAAAAGAGACAGAAAGAGAAGATACAGTAGTCTGGTGAAGGTATCAGATACCAGATTCCAGTAGCTGGTGTGTGTCCAGGTGTATTTAAGCAGAGCACTGGTTGTGTTCCCTTATTTTCTGGGAGTATAATATTCTATGCTATTTAGTGATTTACACTTTTATCCAAAGACACTTATAAGCAGGTCGAGGTCATTAGGGATCAAACCCAGAACGTTTTGGCTTGGAGTCTAACAGTATTGAGTGGAAGTAGGGTAGGTGACACCAGTGACTCACCTTGGATTGTCGATGCCATTGTTCGCCAGTGAATTCCCGATGAGTATTTCCACACCGTTGAGCCTGTCCCTATAGGCATTCCTATTAGTGACCTGGATCTCTGACACCCTGTACACACCAGGCAGCTCCAGCCTCCACCATGGTTTGGCCTGTGGCTGGGTATGGGTGCAGCTGTTGTGCTCTATTTGAGGGTCGGTGTTCCCATCGATGGCTTGTTCAGCCAGCTTGTCCCAAGTAGTTGAAGACTGAATAGCCGTGCCGCTCAGCGCCAGGTTAATGCGGGATGCAGCTTAATGAAGAACGAAACCACAGAATAGTTTGTCAAGTTGCATTCTAGTGTTCAGAACACATTGAAATACTTAAAATAACAATTATAACTAGTCATCGGCCCCTAAATGGGGCACATAGAAATACCTGAAAATCCAGGTGACTTCCACAGGAGGACCACAACACCTGGTGATGAGGAAATACTATTTAATAAAATAATATTTAAGCTATTATCAGTTTATATTTACAAGCATATATTCTGCAACTATTGTATCAATGAAATGTTCAAACTATTCATAGTAGGAATCATACACACGCCCACGATCACAATAACATAGGACATCAACTGTCAAACGTTTTGGCAGGTACATTTTTATTAATTCAAGATAATAAACTGGGTAATGATAAATACTGTAGTGCTGTGTGGAATACCTACCAATGAAACTGCAGATGAGACGACTGGACCCCATGGTTCTGGAGAAACAACACGCTCAGACAATAGATAATACTAGCTACTAGGTATACATTCCTTCATTTGAAGGGGCATGGTGTTAAGTATAAGTGCATAAGCACTTATACTAATGTACTGTTCATACGTAAACAATAAGTGCACATACACTACTACAGTAGTAGTAATACTACTAGTAGTAATACTAGTAGTAATACTTAATACTACACTATTATGACACTTAGCACATAAGTAAGACTATACGTTTGTGGCAAGGTATACATTCATAAGTACATGACACATACAACATTCTATAACAAGTGGAAACAAATACATCCTTTGAGATGGAGCTATAAGTAACTGACATATCACATTCATCTTAAAAAAATGAGTCCAAAAATGAGGAGTCTACCATTACAGAGTAATACAATAAAATCCTAAAATAGTTTGTCTCTCTGACTTGAAGATGGTACTCACCGGCAGAGTCTGTATGTCCTTCTGCTACGAATGAAGCGTCTGAATCTAGGATCAGCACCATATACACTTGGATTTGCACTAATTAATGCAAAGGCTCTTGTATGCAAATACTACTGCTCAAGCCCTTACTGTGGGAGTGATAAGGGGAGGTTCTGTGCGGCAAAGAAATAGTGAGAGACATGAGGTGAATTTAACAAAAACATGGCTCTCTTTATTACAACAAACTTGTCTTGGTTTGAGGTACAGGGGGAAACCGGTAAGCAAGGCTGGATGAGCTCGATGGACTAGCCAGCGCTACAGTAGCCTTCACCAACTTGCATCTGATCAGTCTGGTTCTTATTCTGTGGCCCATTGGTGTTGGTTATTCTGATGTTTCTCAGCTGCTTTCCCCAGGTGGTGGAGCTAGCCTGAGTGCTGCCAGGACATCTGGATGTGTCCCAGTCGTCACAACCACCTTATCCAGGAGGCCTCAACACCTTGTCCATTAGGATCAGAAAGTCCTAAAGGGAAGAACCAAATGAATGTTTATGTGCACGCTGACAGAAACGTAACGTGCATTGTCATTTATTGTGCCGTGGCATTCTTTTCTGTAGAAAGCCGCTTGCTCCCACATTGCCATTTGCATAGAAAAACCTGACATGATTTGAGTATTTCATGTGCCAAGCACTTAGGGTGAATGTTTAGGACCTTACAGGTCAACAGATGCATAAACAGAAGCAGAAGGTGTTGTAGAAAAAACATGTAAAGTTGATAGTTCTCCCAAAATGTAACCTGATAGCTTAGCTGAAACGATCGGCACCCAATAAAACACAGCCTTATCTAAACATTTTACGAGTCTGCTGTTGGACTCCCCCAACGGCAAAGGGCCTTTCTAACCCAAAGACATTCCCCCTCCCGACGAAGACCCCCAGCCGATGAGATGGACACATTCCTCATCAGGGCGCTGCCCTGGGGATATATCCAACGGTCGCAGACATCCCCGTGTGCTTCTCCGGTGTTCTCTCGCGGGTGCACATCCTTAAGGTGTGGACCCATCGACAAGAATACAGCGCGCTGTAGAGATAGTACCGAGTATCGGGATTTGACATTTTTGTACCCTGTATTAGAATTAGAATAAAACTCATATACCGTATTAATAGTTTGACTTGCATTTTTGCTTCTTTTACCGGGTTTCCAGTTTAACATTGTCCTTCCTTTTTTTTAACAACAAACCCAACAAGATGACTAATTTAAAATAAATTATTGAAGAACGTAACCCTGTCTATTATAGAATCACTAGCCATTACAAATATGCCTACCCTTACTCTGAGTGTGTTTCTATTCATTATGTTTATTAGTCTCTTTATTGATAACATATATATGTTTCTGTTGGTTCTACTGTAAAGAAGGAGCTGCATCAGTTCTTAGTGTCTCTACATGCTGTAGACATCAAAGCTCTTTGCCTATTGTTCATATTTTAATACAAAAAGCATCCTTCATTACTGAGTGAAGTCATGGAACAGCAGCCTATAAGAGGTTAGTCTGAGAGGAGTATAAACTGGGAGGGAAACTGGTTCAACTGGTTGTTTCACAACATCATTTCCTTGTTATGAGTCAGACGGTTACGTGTGGCTCACTTCATTACAGCAGGAAGAAGACTAAGGTACTGTACTCAACTCTGTATCATAAACATGTATAACTTATATATCATATCAATAGGAAGAGTGCTATTTTTCAGTAAACATGTACGTTAAAGACGTTATTAAATGTTACATAAATGTTTCTAAGATTAAGTTGAGTTATCACACTGCTGTTACTCAAAATTAAACTATATTGCTAATGAGTAATTTTGCAGATTCTTTATCCAAAGAGACTGACAGTGAGATAAAATACAGGTCACACAGAAGCAGGTAGGGGTTGGACAGTACAGATACAGGTAATTTTGAATCAGGGAGGGGTAAGACATTACAGAGACAGATCATTAAGGAGCAGGTAGGGGTTAGACAGTACAGAGACAGGTCATTAAGGAGCACGTAGGGGTTAGACAGTACAGAGACAGGTCATTAAGGAGCAGGTAGGGGTTAGACAGTACAGAGACAGGTCATTAAGGAGAAGGTAGGGGTTAGACAGTACAGAGACAGGTCATTAAGGAGCAGGTAGGGGTTAGACAGTACAGAGACAGGTCATTAAGGAGCAGGTAGGGGTTAGACAGTACAGAGACAGGTCATTAAGGAGCAGGTAGGGGTTAGACAGTACAGAGACAGGTCATTAAGGAGCAGGTAGGGGTTAGACAGTACAGAGACAGGTCATTAAGGAGCAGGTAGGGGTTAGACAGTACAGAGACAGGTCATTAAGGAGCAGGTAGGGGTTAGACAGTACAGAGACAGGTCATTAAGGAGCAGGTAGGGGTTAGACAGTACAGAGACAGGTCATTAAGGAGCAGGTAGGGGTTAGACAGTACAGAGACAGGTCATTAAGGAGCAGGTAGGGGTTAGACAGTACAGAGACAGGCCATTAAGGAGCAGGTAGGGGTTAGACAGTACAGAGACGGGTCATTAAGGAGCAGGTAGGGGTTAGACAGTACAGAGACGGGTCATTAAGGAGCAGGTAGGGGTTAGACAGTACAGAGACGGGTCATTAAGGAGCAGGTAGGGGTTAGACAGTACAGAGACGGGTCATTAAGGAGCAGGTAGGGGTTAGACAGTACAGAGACAGGTCATTAAGGAGCAGGTAGGGGTTAGACAGTACAGAGACAGGTCATTAAGGAGCAGGTAGGGGTTAGACAGTACAGAGACAGGTCATTAAGGAGCAGGTAGGGGTTAGACAGTACAGAGACAGGTCATTAAGGAGCAGGTAGGGGTTAGACAGTACAGAGACAGGTCATTAAGGAGCAGGTAGGGGTTAGACAGTACAGAGACAGGTCACTAAGGAGCAGGTAGGGGTTAGACAGTACAGAGACAGGTCATTAAGGAGCAGGTAGGGGTTAGACAGTACAGAGACAGGTCACTAAGGAGCAGGTAGGGGTTAGACAGTACAGAGACAGGTCATTAAGGAGCAGGTAGGGGTTAGACAGTACAGAGACAGGTCATTAAGGAGCAGGTAGGGGTTAGACAGTACAGAGACAGGTCATTAAGGAGCAGGTAGGGGTTAGACAGTACAGAGACAGGTCATTTAGAATCAGGCAGGGTTAGACAGTTGGGACAACCTGGCTCCAGCCCAGCGTCCCAGGCGGCTCAGGGGAGCGGTGGTAGAAGGAGTTTACCACCGCTCTCCGGAGGATCGCACCGCTGGGCTCATGAACGCTGATCGCACTCAGCGAAATGGAAGACACCTGCGACGGAGGAGGAGGAGGGGACGCGGACATACGCGGCGCTCGGCGTGGCTTGGAGAGAGAGATCCCTCGGCAGCACGTCACGGAGAGCTGCGTGAATGTCCAAGGACCGGGAGACGAGAACACCGCTTAACTCGGCGAACGAGAGAGGGGATACAGAGAGCCTGGCCCGAGTGTGAACGTGTTGGTCCGTTTCTGCCAGGAGGAGCTGCCTTGGGGAACGGCCGACCCCGACGGAGGACCCGCTAGCGGGACTAACCCCCCCCCCCCCCCCCCCCCGGAATAATCGGAGGGTCCATGGTAACCCGCGACGGCCATCCATGAACGTCCTGAAAGAGGACGAGGCCAGCACGACCGAGAACATTGTCGCCAGTTAATGTACTTTTGCTTTATGTTAGGCACGGCCCAACGGTTAGGATTTTTGCTAAATAAATACGCCTTTACGGCTTGAACGGACTTCTGCCTTGTGTTCTCTGGGCGGAGACGACCACTTATACAAGCCGGGATGCCACAACTGTGAGAGAAAGAGATATGGAGGAAAATATTATTCAGAGTTATAAAGTACAATACATATTGAGAATGTAGATATTCTACTGAATACATATTGTGGAGAATGTTCCTTTTCCACAGAATATGTCACTACTTTTGCAAAGAGAAGCCGAGGGGGAGATAGGGAAGGGAGGGAAAGAGAAGTGAGAAGACACTGAGAGGGAGAGAGTGAGGAAGAGTAAGGTGAATGTAGCTATTCTACTGAATACATATTGTACTGAGAATGTACCTGTTCTACTGAATACATATTATACTAAGAATGTACCTGTTCTACTGAATACATATTGTACTGAGAATGTACCTGTTCTACTGAATACATATTGTACTGAGAATGTACCTGTTCTACTGAATACATATTGTACTGAGAATGTACCTGTTCTACTTGTCACGACACCCTCTGCCACCACCTAGTGGCGCCGGCTGCCACTTCGCCACGTGCCTCTGTTTACCTCCCCGTCATCAATTAACCACATGCACTCCGGTCTACACTCCTGCCAACAATCAACAATCATCGCACTCTATTTCTCCCGCGTTTCCCGAGCAGCCGGCACCAGATCGTTGTATTCTATCCTCGTGTTAGTACCTCGTTCCCGCATTTAGATTCCTGTTTACCTGTGCCTTGCCTGCTCCTAACCTGCCTTCCCCTTCTACCCAGCCTTCCCGGATCCCTACCTGCCTCCTGACCACCAACCCTCTGACTGTCTTCCCGTTGCCGACCCTTTGCTTGCCTAAACTCCCCGCCGGCCTTCGTCTGCCTCTCGCCCGCCTGTCACCGAACCACTGCCTGCCCGACTACGTCCTGCTCTGCCCTTACTTGTACCGTTGCTATTAAATCCCCTAATTCCTCAAACCATCTCTGCCTGTTGTGTCTCACACTTGGGTTTCCAGTCATACCCGTAACACTACTGAATACATATTGTACTGAGAATGTACCTGTTCTACTGAATACATATTGCACTGAGAATGTACCTGTTCTACTGAATACATATTGTAGAGAATGTACCTATTCCACAGAAAATGACCCCATTCTACCTTTGGTACATTTTTATTGAAATAAAAAAAGGTGTAAACATTTGATTGTTGTCATTCATATTTCAGAAGTATAAACTAATATAATCATTTTGTTTAAGAAATTTTTTAACATGCACCTGCAAATGTTTGCAATGTCTTATTGTTAAAAGGTATAAAAAACATTCAGCAGTAATCAGACATTGATCAATATAGTATATGTAATCAAATCATGTATCATGGGTTATTTTTTACAATAGTCAGGTTTATTTTCTGAATGAATTCCTTGTTAAATGACAGCAGTACAACTTTAATGCAGTTCTCTCAGATCAACATAGAGATTCACATGCAGGAAACAACAGTCGTTTTGGTTGTTTGATTATTTCATTATCAAACAAAGGTCCTAGTCCGTTTGATTGACAGGTGTGATGATCATGGGGACAGAGTTTATACCTTCATAATCATAGAGACATGGGCAGAGGAATGGATAGAGAGGCTCACTAAAGGTGCAGCCAGTAGCAGAGTAGATATGAACCCTGGCTTCTACATCATAGAAGGAGACCAGACCCTCATCATAATCAACAAACACCCCCACCTTCTGGAGCTCAGCTCTCAGAGAGAGACGGACATCAGGGTTATCATTAAAATCAAACCCATTCTTGCTGAAGTAAAGAGTCCAGTAACCATTCTCAGGGGTCAACATGATCAGATCTTTTCTGTTGCTGGACTCTCTAGCCACTCCTAAATGACATGCAGTCTTGTCTTTAACCTGGACCTCAAAGTAAAATCTCCCTGAGGAGAAGCTCTGCCTCGTGAGAACAAATATTTTGTTTGTAAATCTCTTAGGGTTGTCTGGCAGTTCCTTCCATATACCTCCATCATGGACTTGTTTCCGATCCTCAGACAGGATGAGCTTTGGATGAGCTGTATCAGGATCCAGAGTCACATCTACTTCATACTGCTGGACCCTCTTCAGTTCAGCAGCACACAGCTTCTTCATCTCCATATTCAAAGTCTCCTCCAGCTGATCCAGGGATCTCCTCAAGGTCCCTACGTATGACGGAGGACGGACCTCCAGCGTCATCCAGTCCCTGGTGGGTGGAGGATTCTTCAGGGATCTGAAGGTCTGTAGGAAGAGGAGGTGGTCTTCAGTGTGTGGGATCTGCTTCATCTCTGAGATTCTATTAGTCAGATCTCCTATTTCCTGCTCCAGCTGTTTGATGAGGCCTTCAGCTTCTTTCTCTGTGGATTTCAGTTTCTCTTTAACTGTTTGGTTGAGATCATCTTGACACTTTTCAATCGAGTGCTTCAGAGCAGTGAGGACCTGCACACCATCGGCTATCTCTCTGTCTGCGTCTGCTTTGCTGCGATCTACTGTGTCTTTGATCTCCTGAATCTTTCGATGTATCTCCTTGATCATCTGCTGAACTTCAGACTCTATCTTCCCCAGCTGGGCCATTTTTACTTCATATTCCTCCTTTAGAGGTACAACAGGATGGGACTTGTGGTCCAACACTGTGCAGAACAGACACACACACACCTGTTCAGTCTGGCAGAAGAGCTCCAGAAGTCGATCGTGTTTCTTACACATCCTGTCTTCCAGACAGTCCATAGGGTCGACCAGCAGATGTTTCTTCAGGCCTGCGACTCTCTGATGAGGCTCCAGGTGGGTGTGGCAGTAAGAGGTCAAACACACTAGGCAGGACTTCACTGCCTTCAGCTGGGTCCCAGTACAGACATCACAGGGAACTTCTCCTGGTTCAACACAATACTGCTCTTTTACTAGTATGGAACTCCTAAACCGATCAACCATCCCTGATAAGAGGGTATTGACCTGTAAATCAGGTCTTGTGAGGAAAACCTTGTCGCAAACAGGACATTTGCACTGGACTTGGTCATCCCAGAACGTTGTAATACAGGTTCTACAGAAGTTGTGTCCACATGATGTGGAAACTGGGCTGTTGAACAAATCTAGACAGTAGGAACATGAAAAGTCTTCTTCAGACCAGGAAGTAGCAGAGGCCATTCCTAGAAAACAATTTAAGTCACCATTATATTGGTTTTCATAATGAATAACAATGGTCAAATAAAAGTTTTAACTCATTCTAATGTTTGGGTTTTATGTATTATATATTGGTGTTGGTTCAATCAGAAGTCTTCATCCAACAGGAGGTACAACATGAAGCCCTGCAGACAGGACAGCTTCACTGAGGATTGTAGTCAATATGTTGGACTCACCTGATAATGTTTCTGTCAGACTATTTAGTTTATAAAGTCTTGTTATTTGTCTCCAGAAAGAGAGAAGTGCCTCCGTGTCGTGTTACTTTGGTCACTTTGCATTTAAATTAAAGTAGTAATTAATTCTCAAAGTACATTTCTATCAATTGTTGTCTATAATAAGGTAAGTATGTGCCAAACACAATGTTAGCATAGGGTGAGCAGTCTCTGACTGCCCAGCTGAAACAGCCGAGTGTCACAACGCTACGCTTTCAGAGGTCTGAGATAGGAGTTAACATGGAAGCACTTATTCTGTTAGTCCCTGAAAACTATATAGATCATCAAATACAACGTTATCCAAATGACACAAAACCACACTGTCTACAACATGGGAAGTTATTTAAATAGTCATGACAGGGTGAATTCTTTAATCATTATAATGTAAATAAAGTAGTCTATAATAATAATAATAAGATGCCTACCGTTGAAGTCACCCTGGGACACTTCAGATTTAGGACCAATCCTGAAACAGAAGAATGAAAAACCATTATTTCAACAATAACTGGGTGCTTGACTCCCAGCTGAAAGTTTCTGGGTTTGATCCCCAATGTCCGCAGTCCAACCTGTAGGCAGCAAGATGCTTCCTAACCCCTACCTGCTCCTTAATGACCTATCTTGGTACTGTCTAACTCCTACCCACTCCTTAATGACCTGTATCTGTACTGTCTAACCCCTACCTGCTCCTTAATGACCTGTCTCTGTACTGTCTAACCCCTACCTGCTCCTTAATGACCTGTCTCTGCGCTGTCTAACCCCTACCTGCTCCTTAATGACCTGTCTCTGTACTGTCTAACCCCTACCTGCTCCTTAATGACCTGTCTCTGTACTGTCTAACCCCTACCTGCTCCTTAATGACCTGTCTCTGTACTGTCTAACCCCTAGCTGCTCCTTAATGACCTGTCTCTGTACTGTCTAACCCCTACCTGCTCCTTAATGACCTGTCTCTGTACTGTCTAACCCCTACCTGCTCCTTAATGACCTGTCTCTGTACTGTCTAACCCCTAGCTGCTCCTTAATGACCTGTCTCTGTACTGTCTAACCCCTACCTGCTCCTTAATGACCTGTCGCTGTACTGTCTACCCCCTACCTGCTCCTTAATGACCTGTCTCTGTACTGTCTAACCCTTACCTGCTCCTTAATGACCTGTATCTAAATTCAGATGTAACCATATATTTACTAACATTTTTAACCTTGTGTCTTTGAGGAAAACTAACAATCAACATATGTGTACTACTGTACCTTAATCTTCTTCCTGCTGTAATAAAGTGAGCCACACCAAACCGTCTGACTTGTGAACCAACCAGTTGGTCCAGTTCCCCTCCCAGTTTATACTCTTCCCTGACTAACCTCTAACTCAGCCAGTAGACTAACTGCAGGACAGACACTTTTCTAAAATCTGGATTTTAGCCAATGGCTGTGAAGAAGGCAGGGAAGGCTGTCATCACGGGGGGGGGGGGGGGGGGGGGGGGTGTTTGATGTCAATCAAACTGAGCACACATGTGTGTCAAGTGCAGGTGAACCTGTGTGGTGGAAAAATGACCTCAGGCCCTATTCCAAAGTTAGCTTGCTTAAACTAGTTGGTTTAAGCGCTCAGGTTGTTGGGTGCACACTATAGTGGCCTATCTGTTTTCTTTTAATTACCTACCTCCCCCCAGCTGCATGTTATCCTCTCTTATGTTATCAAGTGAGAACATCTTGAACAAGCCCCTCTCTAAAAACGTTGGGTCTGTTCTTGACTGCATATCTTATCTTGACCATACGTTGTACCCGCCATAAATAATAGGTGGCGCTGTAACTGTTGGGCTGCGACCGAGCGACCGTAGGTTGCACCCGACATAGTGGCGCCATAAATCTCGAGCTGCAACCAGGTGTCTGGTTTTATCTATGCATTGAACCAGTTATAGATGGTAAAAGGCGCCATCTAGTGTTACTTTTAAATGTTGTTTGTTTCACTCTACAAAAGGGCTTCCCTCTTTTGCTCGGCGCGCCTTTTCTCGAGAACTCTGCCCAGTGTGGAGTGGCCTTTGAAACGGCGTCTTTGATATGCTGCAGAATATTAAATAAACCAACTACGGATATCCATTTGTCTTAGCCTTTTACATCGAGCCAGCCATGAGTTGTCTAAATTTGCTACAACACCTGTCACCGTCTTTGCTGCCTGCTACGCTCCGCCCAATGCAGAACATGGAGTCACCACAAAGTCACAAACTGTGCAGATTTAGGCGGAATATGTTGGAAACTACCACAAAGAAAATAAAATCCATTTACAACAAAGACCGTGAAACTTCTTAGAACTGGGTAAAGCTGGTGCAAGGCGATTCTCAGATAGTCTTTTTCAACGTCCCACGGGGGGAATACAATGTGAAGAGACATGTGAGAATGTTTATTTCTTGAGGTAGAAAGACACATTTGTAGACTACCTCTCCACATTGGTAACATGTCCCACATTGTCCCACACAAACATACTCTTTGTCAAACATGTGGTTTGTTGGGATCTACTCAGTGATGAAGACTTTGTTAAAATATGAACGATAGACAGAGAGCTCTGATGTCTAGAAGCTCAGACAGAGAAAGACAAAGAGACACAGTGAAATGTTTCAAGTATGCTACGGTTCAGAAATGTACATAACATTTAAAAAACGTTTTTAACCGTACGTGTTTACAGAAAAATAGCACTCTTCCTATTGATATGATATATAAGTTATACATTTTTATGATATATCACGGATCAGAGTTGAGTACAGTACCTTAGTCTTCTTCCTGCTGTAATAAAGTGAGTCACACCAAACCATCTGATTTATAACGAGGAAATTATGTTGTGATCCAACCAGTTGGACCAGTTCCCCTCCCAGTTTATACTCCTCCCAGACTAACCTAGTACAGAGTACTCAGAATGAGGGTAAGCATGTTTGTAATGGCATGTGATTCTATAATAGGCAAGGTTATTTTCTTCCTTCATTTCTCTTAAACGAGTCATCTTGTTGGGTTGGATTGGGTTGGGTTCATCTTGTTACACCATTTACAGGAAGGTATTCAGAACAGTGCCAAGGCAATGACACACACACACACACACACACACACACTTACACACACACAAACACACTTACACACACACGCACACACACACACACACACACACACTCACACTCCTACAAACACAAAACAAGTGACATAAGAGACTATTTTTAATGTGTATGAAGAACAAAGAGCAGCCTACAAATACACAAGAATCCAGCGATGGGGTTTCAAACTCTGCAATAAACTGGTTTTCATCCACTACCAGTGTCCTGGTGTGGGAGGAGCCCAGTAAAGCCACCTGGGTGGCGTGTGGCAGAGTCACCTGCTACCGTCTGATTTTGTGCAGAAATAGTATTTTTAAACAAAATACCATTATAGTCTATTATTGTTACGTTCACATGAATGTGATGTCAGTATTGACTGTTGATTATTGATCAGCCATTGTCTCATAAGCCACTCCTTGACTCCTATTCATGTAGACATTAGTCTGCATGTGAGTTAGTGTGAGTGTGTTTCGATGTGTTTGTGTTTTGAACTCCTTGTTATGTTTCAGTGATTTCATGTCTTCAGACAGAGTTGGAAGTCAATACTGTAGTTTTATTAAAATCTGAAAAGTGTACAAACATTGTAACATATCATTCATTATTCAGCAGCATAAACTTAAAGAGATATAGACTATGGATTATTACGTTATCCAAATGGATCCTTTAAACATTTCTACTTGAATGCAACTGTTGATGATATTGTAGCATTAAAGGTTATAAAAGGTTATGTCTCTATAATAAGCAGGGTTATTTTCTTCCTTCATTTATCTTCAATGAGTCATCTTGTTGGGTTGGATTCTTCTTGTGTTTTTTTATTCCTCATCTTGTTACACCCTTTACAGGTATTCAGAAAGGTGCCAAGGCAAGGTGGCACACACACTCTCACACACACACACACACACACACACACACACACACACACACACACACTCACACAATACACACTCACACACACAAATACACACACACACACACCACACACACTCTCACACACACAAACACACACATTATTGAAGCGATATAAGAGATGTTTTTAGTTTGTATAAAAAACATGCAGTAGTCCCACAATAGGCTGCAATATAACAGGAAATATAAAGACTGTTGCCAAGAAACAAAACAGTAAATATATCATATATAAATAGTGAATTTGCTAGGTAAACCTAATTCTAACTCAGCCCAGCACAGCAAGGTGTGTGAACTGTCATGACTTGTTGTTGTAATTGAATTTGATACAGATCAGTATATTTGGTGTATGAGTCATCTGGTTGGGTTGGATTCTTCTTTAGTTTCTTCCTTCTTATCTTGCTACACCCTTTACAGACAGGTATTCAGAAAGGTGCCTAGGTACACACACACACACACACACACACACACACACACACACACACACACACACACACATACACACACACAATTACCGTTTTTTTAATTTGTATGAGCAGTAGCCTACAAATATACAATAATTCATGCAATGGGGTTTAGAAATACTACAAATGTACACACACACCCCATGTGTGTGTGATATTGTTTTGAATATCGAATATCGGTCGATGCATTATGCTATTTATCTGTGAAGGGTACATGTTTTCCCCCACACACACACACACACACACAGGCGCATAGGCACACGCACACACACACACACACAGGCACGCTCACACACATACACACACACACACACAAGACACAAACACACACCTAGTCACTTTCTCCAAGACACACACACGACACTCACATACACACACACAATCACACACACAAGGACACACACGACACACAATCACACACATACGACATACATCAAGACACACACACACACACACACTCACACTCACACTCATACAAGCGACATAAGAGACTCTTTTTAATGTGTATGAAGAACAAAAAACAGCCTACAAATACACAAGAATCCAGCGATGGGGTTTCAAACTCTGCAGTGAACTGGTTTTCATCCACTACCAGTGTCCTGGTGTGGGAGGAGCCCAGTAAAGCCACCTGGGTGGTGTGTGACAGGGTCACCTGCTACCGTCTGATTTTGTGCAGAAATAGTATTTTCAAACTAAATACCATTATAGTCTATTATTGTTACGTTCACATGAATGTGATGTCAGTATTGACTGTTGATTATTGATCAGCCATTGTCTCATAAGCCACTCCTTGACTCCTATTCATGTAGACATTAGTCTGCATGTGAGTTAGTATGAGTGTGTTTTGTTGTGTTTGTGTTTTGAACTCCTTGTTATGTTTCAGTGATTTCATGTCTTCAGACAGAGTTGGAAGTCAATACTGTAGTTTTATTAAAATCTGAAAAGTGTAAAAACATTGTAACATGTCATTCATTATTCAGCAGCACCAACTTAAAGAGATATAGACTGTGGATTACTATGTTATCAAAATGGATCCTTTAAACAATTCTACATGAATGAAACTGTTGATGATATTATAGCATTAAAGGTTATAAAAGGTTATGTCTCTATAATAGGCAGGGTTACTTTCTTCCTTCATTTTTCTTCAATGAGTCATCTTGTTGGGTTGGATTTATCTTGTGTTTTTTTATTCTTCATCTTGTTACATCCTTTACAGGTATTCAGAAAGGTGCCAAGGCAAGGTGGCACACACACTCCCACCCACACACACACACACACACACACACACACACACACACACTCTCTCTCACACATACACACTCACACACACACACACACACAAATACACACACACACACACTCACACACACACAAAAACACACATTATTGAAGCGATATAAGAGACGTTTTTAGTTTGTATAAAAAACATGCAGTAGTCCCATAATAGGGTGCAATATAACAGGAAATATAAAGACTGTTGCCAAGAAACAAACAGTAAATATATCATATATAAATAGTGAATTTGCTAGGTAAACCTAATTCTAACTCAGCACAGCACAGCAAGGTGTGTGAACTGTCATCACTTGTTGTTGTAATTGAGCTTGATACAGATCAGTATATTTGGTGTATGAGTCATCTTGTTGGGTTGGATTCTTCTTTAGTTTCTTCCTTCTTATCTTGCTACACCCTTTACAGACAGGTATTCAGAAAGGTGGCAAGGTACACACACACACACACACACACACACACACACACACACACAAACACAGTTTTTAATTTGTACGAGCAGTAGCCTACAAATATACAAGAATTTATGCAATGGGGTTTAAAAATACACACCCCAAACCCGGAGCTCTCTACTTACATGCTATTTTATATGTTGTTAATGTATATTGGACAAGCGTATGCAATGTAATATTTGTCTATTTACGTTCATCTTGCTCTGCTTATTACAACAATAACTAATTTGGTATGAAGTAACTCAGTACTTGAGTAGTCTTTTCACTACATACTTTCTTACTCTTCCTCAAGCTATTATCTGATGAATACTTTTACTCATGTGATATTGTTTTGAATATTGTGGAGCCAATCTCAATATTGTGTTATGTAGTGTAGGCCTACTCTATATTTGAGAGGATCACTCGTATGAGAGGGACATGAAATGACCTTCAAGGTGATTTAAAACTGATCCGATAGTCTCAACACATAAATCAATGGTGATGACGTAGGGTTCATGTTTTTCAGGTCAGCCAGTTGCACTGACGTCATCTAACCACCAAGTAAAAGGACAGAATCTGCGTCCTCTCTGGTTCTGAGTGGTCGGCCGCTCTCCGACAGCTCCGGGCTTCACGGCTACTTTTCATTTGAGGACAAAAACAAAGAGAAGAAGAGCTGAGGAGTGCTTCTCTCTGCAGCTGCACCAGTGACAGACCAGTGACAGACCAGTGACAGACCAGTGACCTTCACTGGGCTGTGTGGGCCACTTGTGTTGCACATGGTACACTGGCTTTTGGCCCCCTCCATCTTTCACAGGAACCTTCAGGGGCCTTAGAGATTGGTGGGGGACTGCAGGCACACACAGCAGCAGAACTAAAGGGATAAGCTGAGGTCTCTGGACATTGGGATATCTGGAAGTCATTCCCCGATTCAGACGAGTTTGTTTAATTCCAAACGATTCCACGATGATGTACAAAATCACCGTTGCGGTTCCAGAAGTCGAATCAGGTTTGTTGATAATGAAGTCGCTCTCTCTGCGATGAAGCAGAGGGTCTCGGGGAGATCTTCATCACCGTGTTAAAGGCTGTTTGACTCAATTTAGAGTAATTTCACTCCCCCCTGGTGAACACCTGCGTTAAGATGCAGAGCACAGCGACGGCTAGCATCGACCGAGCTCATCGCTGCTCATCACACACACACACACACACACACACACACACACACTCACACACACACACACTCACACACACACATACACGGCACACACACACCAAGACTCACACACACACCTAGTCACATTCTCCAAGACACAAACACCAAGGCACAAACAACACACATACACAAACACACACTCACACACGGCACACACACCAAGACACACACACACACACTTAGTCACTTTCTCCAAGACACACACACCAAGACACAAACAACACACATACACACATACACACACACACACACACGACACACACACACCTAGATACTTTCTCCAAGACACACACACACACACACCACGACACACACGACACTCACATACACACACACAATCACACACACAAAGACATACATGACACACACAATCACACACACACACACGACATACACTAAGAGACACACACTCACACAATCACACACACACTCTCACATGCACACACACACACACACACACACACAGAAACACACTCACACACAATCACACACTCTCTCTTATCTCACACGCACACTGACACACGCACACACAGACATGCACGCACGTGGACGCACATACACGCACACACACACACACAGAAACACGCACACAGACACACGCACACACAGACATGCACACACGCGCACGCACACACACACATAAGGACATAACGCACGCACATAAGGATTAAGGAGCATAACATGCTCCTTAATCACTTAATCACTCAGTTAAGGACTTGAGGATCCTTAATCACTAAGCCGTTTCATCATCATAATTCATATCAAAATCAGCAGGCTAAGTAGTAACATGATACTTTGTATATCGAGACGTACACACAATTGAATTCATAACGTTGAAAAATTATACTTTGAAAACAAGGTCACCTAAATTTATTCGTTTTGAAATCACCTCTTTGAAATTCAAATATGGCATTTCAAGTTGTACCATTTAAAAACACGATAAAAAAGTATGCATTCCCTAATTATGATACAAAAATTCAAGTTGCAGATATTTGATATATTCGATATATATATATATATATATATATTATATTATATAAAAAAAATTAAAGTAAATTAGTAAATTATATAATTAAATTAGTAAATTAGTAAATTAGTAAATTAGTAAATTATATATATATATATATATATAGATATTGATTACTCATATTCAAGTGGTCAGAATATGGACCAGAAAATTAAAGCCATAAAATTAAAACTGCAGTAGCAGGGCCTTCCAAGGCCAAAGCAATAGAGACAGAATGCAATCGAATCTACAGCCGGCCTATCAGAGCGCCATCCGTCAGTCATGTGATCAAAGAAAACTGCTGGAGAATTAAAGCCAACGATGGCCAACAGGGAGAAGGATGGGGCTCAGGTAAATTGTACGGTTTATGTCAGTTATGTATAATCAAAGTCGGGCCTCAATAAGCACAGTAGGTTTCAGGGCTTCAAAAAAGCTCGTAACACAACATAACCACCATGACAGCAGTCTGTTCCATCACGTTCAGTCTCGATTGCCGAGGTGAATTCAAAACGAATGAATTCAGATGATTTTGGCTTCAAAGTATAATATGTCAATGTTATGAATTCAATGGTGTTTTACATTTCCATATACAAAATTAAATGGCTTTTAAAAATTCAAAACGTTATGATTTGCTTCCATGCACACCTGCATGTAGGTGTACTAATTAGGTTGCCATGGTAATGAGTTCGCGGGGCTTGTTGCAGGTGGCGCTGTTTACTTCCGTTCAGTAAAGCAACTAGTTTGGTAGTAGCCGTCTTTTGTCTCCAATACACGGTCATTTCCTAAATAATTTTTACAAATTAAACCACAACACGGTTGGAAGTTTCCGGTTCAACTTCTATGTGTGACTAAGGACAAATGTGGTCCTCTGTTTTCCGGGTTAACCGCAAGGAAACGAAGACTTTTCGAAGTAAAAGCGACTGCTGTAGCTGGACCTGCTGTGAGGAACATTTGTTTTTCTACTAGGCCTACTTGATATGTTAAATAATGTTAGTTGTGGATGTAACGGGACGTAAAGTGTTTTAAATGAGTATTGTTGCAAGTCATAGGCCTATTGCTATATTGAAATAAACGTGACTGTCATGGTTAGCCTAGCGCTTCTAGAAGCTCCAGACCTCATTCACTTTCAATTGGCCGCCATCACAAGTAGTAGGCGGGGAAATGACGTCACACAATGGCGGTGTTTGGCCCTGTTCTGTTAGCCATTGTAATGTGTGACACCGGGGGGCGCTGTTTCCTCTTTTCTGCGTTGACTGAGTAAAGGACTAATAAACAGTGTGTCGGGATGGGCTTCATTGGTTTTGTTCCACCGGGCCATAGCCCGTTGAGTGGCTGAAGCTAAGCGGTTGATTTGTCTCTGTGGTGGCACGATGATGATGACGGGCTGACGTTTCTTGATACAAACGTCAATAGATATAGAGATATAGATATCTATAGATATAGCTATAGAGAGATGGATAGATAGTGATATATATAGTTAGATATCTATAGATATAGCTATAGAGAGATGGATAGATAGCAAAGAGGTATAGATATATAGATGTATAGATATTTAAATATATAGATATAGATGGATAGATATCTATCACTATTAGTTGCTTCTTCTTAAGCAACTTGCTTTTTTAATTGGATTATTCACTAATGAAAACACTTGGATAGAGATATAGATAAAGCTAATATCTGCTAAGTCTGTTCCAACTGCACCTTTATGCAATAAAGTAAAAAATGTATTAATTTTAATAAAGTTTCTACAGGTGAAAGTACTTTGAGTTGTTAGATTGAAGCCCACTGACTTCCACTATAAAAAAGTGAATTTATCTTACAAATTATTAAAAATATCAAAAGCTTAATAATAAAGAACTGGGTTTTAAAACTTGTAAGACATTGGTCGCTCTACAAATATGGAAGTAGACAAGTGCCCAAGATTGGGGAAAGGAACGCATGAATAATTAATAGAACAGGAAGCAACTTTGCCACTGTGTTCAGTGGTTCATTTGAGCTCTAAAACTAATCTGCTCGTTGCACTCCTTCACAGGTCAAGAACAAGAAATGGAGATTCTGTGAGTATCACAACTGAATCATGAAGAAGAAACTTCAAACTGTAAGTCCTGATTTT
>JACYXH010000561.1:0-32064 GCA_026745465.1 Lota lota | reverse complement strand
TATGAACCCTGGCTTCCACATCATAGAAGGAGACCAGACCCTCATCATAATCAACAAACACCCCCACCTTCTGGAGCTCAGCTCTCAGAGAGAGACGGACATCAGGGTTATCATTAAAATCAAACCCATTCTTGCTGAAGTAAAGAGTCCAGTAACCATTCTCAGGGGTCAACATGATCAGATCTTTTCTGTTGCTGGACTCTCTAGCCACTCCTAAATGACATGCAGTCTTGTCTTTAACCTGGACCTCAAAGTAAAATCTCCCTGAGGAGAAGCTCTGCCTCGTGAGAACAAATATTTTGTTTGTAAATCTCTTAGGGTTGTCTGGCAGTTCCTTCCATATACCTCCATCATGGACTTGTTTCCGATCCTCAGACAGGATGAGCTTTGGATGAGCTGTATCAGGATCCAGAGTCACATCTACTTCATACTGCTGGACCCTCTTCAGTTCAGCAGCACACAGCTTCTTCATCTCCATATTCAAAGTCTCCTCCAGCTGATCCAGGGATCTCCTCAAGGTCCCTACGTATGACGGAGGACGGACCTCCAGCGTCATCCAGTCCCTGGTGGGTGGAGGATTCTTCAGGGATCTGAAGGTCTGTAGGAAGAGGAGGTGGTCTTCAGTGTGTGGGATCTGCTTCATCTCTGAGATTCTATTAGTCAGATCTCCTATTTCCTGCTCCAGCTGTTTGATGAGGCCTTCAGCTTCTTTCTCTGTGGATTTCAGTTTCTCTTTAACTGTTTGGTTGAGATCATCTTGACACTTTTCAATCGAGTGCTTCAGAGCAGTGAGGACCTGCACACCATCGGCTATCTCTCTGTCTGCGTCTGCTTTGCTGCGATCTACTGTGTCTTTGATCTCCTGAATCTTTCGATGTATCTCCTTGATCATCTGCTGAACTTCAGACTCTATCTTCCCCAGCTGGGCCATTTTTACTTCATATTCCTCCTTTAGAGGTACAACAGGATGGGACTTGTGGTCCAACACTGTGCAGAACAGACACACACACACCTGTTCAGTCTGGCAGAAGAGCTCCAGAAGTCGATCGTGTTTCTTACACATCCTGTCTTCCAGACAGTCCATAGGGTCGACCAGCAGATGTTTCTTCAGGCCTGCGACTCTCTGATGAGGCTCCAGGTGGGTGTGGCAGTAAGAGGTCAAAACACACTAGGCAGGACTTCACTGCCTTCAGCTGGGTCCCAGTACAGACATCACAGGGAACTTCTCCTGGTTCAACACAATACTGCTCTTTTACTAGTATGGAACTCCTAAACCGATCAACCATCCCTGATAAGAGGGTATTGACCTGTAAATCAGGTCTTGTGAGGAAAACCTTGTCGCAAACAGGACATTTGCACTGGACTTGGTCATCCCAGAACGTTGTAATACAGGTTCTACAGAAGTTGTGTCCACATGATGTGGAAACTGGGCTGTTGAACAAATCTAGACAGTAGGAACATGAAAAGTCTTCTTCAGACCAGGAAGTAGCAGAGGCCATTCCTAGAAAACAATTTAAGTCACCATTATATTGGTTTTCATAATGAATAACAATGGTCAAATAAAAGTTTTAACTCATTCTAATGTTTGGGTTTTATGTATTATATATTGGTGTTGGTTCAATCAGAAATCTTCATCCAACAGGAGGTACAACATGAAGCCCTGCAGACAGGACAGCTTCACTGAGGATTGTAGTCAATATGTTGGACTCACCTGATAATGTTTCTGTCAGACTATTTAGTTTATAAAGTCTTGTTATTTGTCTCCAGAAAGAGAGAAGTGCCTCCGTGTCGTGTTACTTTGGTCACTTTGCATTTAAATTAAAGTAGTAATTAATTCTCAAAGTACATTTCTATCAATTGTTGTCTATAATAAGGTAAGTATGTGCCAAACACAACGTTAGCATAGGGTGAGCAGTCTCTGACTCCTGCCCAGCTGAAACAGCCGAGTATCACAACGCTACACTTTCAGAGGTCGGATATAGGAGTTAACATGGAAGCACTTATTCTGTAAGTCCCTGAAAACTATATAGATCATCAAATACAACGTTATCCAAATGACACAAAACCACACTGTCTACAACATGGGAAGTTATTTAAATAGTCATGACAGGGTGAATTCTTTAATCATTATAATGTAAATAAAGTAGTCTATAATAATAATAATAAGATGCCTACCGTTGAAGTCACCCTGGGACACTTCAGATTTAGGACCAATCCTGAAACAGAAGAATGAAAAACCATTATTTCAACAATAACTGGGTGCTTGACTCCCAGCTGAAAGTTTCTGGGTTTGATCCCCAATGTCCGCAGTCCAACCTGTAGGCAGCAAGATGCTTCCTAACCCCTACCTGCTCCTTAATGACCTATCTTGGTACTGTCTAACTCCTACCCACTCCTTAATGACCTGTATCTGTACTGTCTAACCCCTACCTGCTCCTTAATGACCTGTCTCTGTACTGTCTAACCCCTACCTGCTCCTTAATGACCTGTCTCTGCGCTGTCTAACCCCTACCTGCTCCTTAATGACCTGTCTCTGTACTGTCTAACCCCTACCTGCTCCTTAATGACCTGTCTCTGTACTGTCTAACCCCTACCTGCTCCTTAATGACCTGTCTCTGTACTGTCTAACCCCTAGCTGCTCCTTAATGACCTGTCTCTGTACTGTCTAACCCCTACCTGCTCCTTAATGACCTGTCTCTGTACTGTCTAACCCCTACCTGCTCCTTAATGACCTGTCTCTGTACTGTCTAACCCCTACTGCTCCTTAATGACCTGTCTCTGTACTGTCTAACCCCTACCTGCTCCTTAATGACCTGTCGCTGTACTGTCTACCCCCTACCTGCTCCTTAATGACCTGTCTCTGTACTGTCTAACCCTTACCTGCTCCTTAATGACCTGTATCTAAATTCAGATGTAACCATATATTTACTAACATTTTTAACCTTGTGTCTTTGAGGAAAACTAACAATCAACATATGTGTACTACTGTACCTTAATCTTCTTCCTGCTGTAATAAAGTGAGCCACACCAAACCGTCTGACTTGTGAACCAACCAGTTGGTCCAGTTCCCCTCCCAGTTTATACTCTTCCCTGACTAACCTCTAACTCAGCCAGTAGACTAACTGCAGGACAGACACTTTTCTAAAATCTGGATTTTAGCCAATGGCTGTGAAGAAGGCAGGGAAGGCTGTCATCACGGGGGGGGGGGGGGGGGGGGGGGGTGTTTGATGTCAATCAAACTGAGCACACATGTGTGTCAAGTGCAGGTGAACCTGTGTGGTGGAAAAATGACCTCAGGCCCTATTCCAAAGTTAGCTTGCTTAAACTAGTTGGTTTAAGCGCTCAGGTTGTTGGGTGCACACTATAGTGGCCTATCTGTTTTCTTTTAATTACCTACCTCCCCCCAGCTGCATGTTATCCTCTCTTATGTTATCAAGTGAGAACATCTTGAACAAGCCCCTCTCTAAAAACGTTGGGTCTGTTCTTGACTGCATATCTTATCTTGACCATACGTTGTACCCGCCATAAATAATAGGTGGCGCTGTAACTGTTGGGCTGCGACCGAGCGACCGTAGGTTGCACCCGACATAGTGGCGCCATAAATCTCGAGCTGCAACCAGGTGTCTGGTTTTATCTATGCATTGAACCAGTTATAGATGGTAAAAGGCGCCATCTAGTGTTACTTTTAAATGTTGTTTGTTTCACTCTACAAAAGGGCTTCCCTCTTTTGCTCGGCGCGCCTTTTCTCGAGAACTCTGCCCAGTGTGGAGTGGCCTTTGAAACGGCGTCTTTGATATGCTGCAGAATATTAAATAAACCAACTACGGATATCCATTTGTCTTAGCCTTTTACATCGAGCCAGCCATGAGTTGTCTAAATTTGCTACAACACCTGTCACCGTCTTTGCTGCCTGCTACGCTCCGCCCAATGCAGAACATGGAGTCACCACAAAGTCACAAACTGTGCAGATTTAGGCGGAATATGTTGGAAACTACCACAAAGAAAATAAAATCCATTTACAACAAAGACCGTGAAACTTCTTAGAACTGGGTAAAGCTGGTGCAAGGCGATTCTCAGATAGTCTTTTTCAACGTCCCACGGGGGGAATACAATGTGAAGAGACATGTGAGAATGTTTATTTCTTGAGGTAGAAAGACACATTTGTAGACTACCTCTCCACATTGGTAACATGTCCCACATTGTCCCACACAAACATACTCTTTGTCAAACATGTGGTTTGTTGGGATCTACTCAGTGATGAAGACTTTGTTAAAATATGAACGATAGACAGAGAGCTCTGATGTCTAGAAGCTCAGACAGAGAAAGACAAAGAGACACAGTGAAATGTTTCAAGTATGCTACGGTTCAGAAATGTACATAACATTTAAAAACGTTTTTAACCGTACGTGTTTACAGAAAAATAGCACTCTTCCTATTGATATGATATATAAGTTATACATTTTTATGATATATCACGGATCAGAGTTGAGTACAGTACCTTAGTCTTCTTCCTGCTGTAATAAAGTGAGTCACACCAAACCATCTGATTTATAACGAGGAAATTATGTTGTGATCCAACCAGTTGGACCAGTTCCCCTCCCAGTTTATACTCCTCCCAGACTAACCTAGTACAGAGTACTCAGAATGAGGGTAAGCATGTTTGTAATGGCATGTGATTCTATAATAGGCAAGGTTATTTTCTTCCTTCATTTCTCTTAAACGAGTCATCTTGTTGGGTTGGATTGGGTTGGGTTCATCTTGTTACACCATTTACAGGAAGGTATTCAGAACAGTGCCAAGGCAATGACACACACACACACACACACACACACTTACACACACACAAACACACTTACACACACACGCACACACACACACACACACACACACTCACACTCCTACAAACACAAAACAAGTGACATAAGAGACTATTTTTAATGTGTATGAAGAACAAAGAGCAGCCTACAAATACACAAGAATCCAGCGATGGGGTTTCAAACTCTGCAATAAACTGGTTTTCATCCACTACCAG
The DNA here is from genome assembly GCA_026745465.1 of Lota lota. Taxonomy (NCBI): domain Eukaryota; kingdom Metazoa; phylum Chordata; class Actinopteri; order Gadiformes; family Lotidae; genus Lota; species Lota lota. The sequence continues at coordinate 27,032 of JACYXH010000561.1, read as the reverse complement.
TGTCCTGGTGTGGGAGGAGCCCAGTAAAGCCACCTGGGTGGCGTGTGGCAGAGTCACCTGCTACCGTCTGATTTTGTGCAGAAATAGTATTTTTAAACAAAATACCATTATAGTCTATTATTGTTACGTTCACATGAATGTGATGTCAGTATTGACTGTTGATTATTGATCAGCCATTGTCTCATAAGCCACTCCTTGACTCCTATTCATGTAGACATTAGTCTGCATGTGAGTTAGTGTGAGTGTGTTTCGATGTGTTTGTGTTTTGAACTCCTTGTTATGTTTCAGTGATTTCATGTCTTCAGACAGAGTTGGAAGTCAATACTGTAGTTTTATTAAAATCTGAAAAGTGTACAAACATTGTAACATATCATTCATTATTCAGCAGCATAAACTTAAAGAGATATAGACTATGGATTATTACGTTATCCAAATGGATCCTTTAAACATTTCTACTTGAATGCAACTGTTGATGATATTGTAGCATTAAAGGTTATAAAAGGTTATGTCTCTATAATAAGCAGGGTTATTTTCTTCCTTCATTTATCTTCAATGAGTCATCTTGTTGGGTTGGATTCTTCTTGTGTTTTTTTATTCCTCATCTTGTTACACCCTTTACAGGTATTCAGAAAGGTGCCAAGGCAAGGTGGCACACACACTCTCACACACACACACACACACACACACACACACACACACACACACACACACTCACACAATACACACTCACACACACAAATACACACACACACACCACACACACTCTCACACACACAAACACACACATTATTGAAGCGATATAAGAGATGTTTTTAGTTTGTATAAAAAACATGCAGTAGTCCCACAATAGGCTGCAATATAACAGGAAATATAAAGACTGTTGCCAAGAAACAAAACAGTAAATATATCATATATAAATAGTGAATTTGCTAGGTAAACCTAATTCTAACTCAGCCCAGCACAGCAAGGTGTGTGAACTGTCATGACTTGTTGTTGTAATTGAATTTGATACAGATCAGTATATTTGGTGTATGAGTCATCTGGTTGGGTTGGATTCTTCTTTAGTTTCTTCCTTCTTATCTTGCTACACCCTTTACAGACAGGTATTCAGAAAGGTGCCTAGGTACACACACACACACACACACACACACACACACACACACACACACACACATACACACACACAATTACCGTTTTTTAATTTGTATGAGCAGTAGCCTACAAATATACAATAATTCATGCAATGGGGTTTAGAAATACTACAAATGTACACACACACCCCATGTGTGTGTGATATTGTTTTGAATATCGAATATCGGTCGATGCATTATGCTATTTATCTGTGAAGGGTACATGTTTTCCCCCACACACACACACACACACACAGGCGCATAGGCACACGCACACACACACACACACAGGCACGCTCACACACATACACACACACACACACAAGACACAAACACACACCTAGTCACTTTCTCCAAGACACACACACGACACTCACATACACACACACAATCACACACACAAGGACACACACGACACACAATCACACACATACGACATACATCAAGACACACACACACACACACACTCACACTCACACTCATACAAGCGACATAAGAGACTCTTTTTAATGTGTATGAAGAACAAAAAACAGCCTACAAATACACAAGAATCCAGCGATGGGGTTTCAAACTCTGCAGTGAACTGGTTTTCATCCACTACCAGTGTCCTGGTGTGGGAGGAGCCCAGTAAAGCCACCTGGGTGGTGTGTGACAGGGTCACCTGCTACCGTCTGATTTTGTGCAGAAATAGTATTTTCAAACTAAATACCATTATAGTCTATTATTGTTACGTTCACATGAATGTGATGTCAGTATTGACTGTTGATTATTGATCAGCCATTGTCTCATAAGCCACTCCTTGACTCCTATTCATGTAGACATTAGTCTGCATGTGAGTTAGTATGAGTGTGTTTTGTTGTGTTTGTGTTTTGAACTCCTTGTTATGTTTCAGTGATTTCATGTCTTCAGACAGAGTTGGAAGTCAATACTGTAGTTTTATTAAAATCTGAAAAGTGTAAAAACATTGTAACATGTCATTCATTATTCAGCAGCACCAACTTAAAGAGATATAGACTGTGGATTACTATGTTATCAAAATGGATCCTTTAAACAATTCTACATGAATGAAACTGTTGATGATATTATAGCATTAAAGGTTATAAAAGGTTATGTCTCTATAATAGGCAGGGTTACTTTCTTCCTTCATTTTTCTTCAATGAGTCATCTTGTTGGGTTGGATTTATCTTGTGTTTTTTTATTCTTCATCTTGTTACATCCTTTACAGGTATTCAGAAAGGTGCCAAGGCAAGGTGGCACACACACTCCCACCCACACACACACACACACACACACACACACACACACACTCTCTCTCACACATACACACTCACACACACACACACACACAAATACACACACACACACACTCACACACACACAAAACACACATTATTGAAGCGATATAAGAGACGTTTTTAGTTTGTATAAAAAACATGCAGTAGTCCCATAATAGGGTGCAATATAACAGGAAATATAAAGACTGTTGCCAAGAAACAAACAGTAAATATATCATATATAAATAGTGAATTTGCTAGGTAAACCTAATTCTAACTCAGCACAGCACAGCAAGGTGTGTGAACTGTCATCACTTGTTGTTGTAATTGAGCTTGATACAGATCAGTATATTTGGTGTATGAGTCATCTTGTTGGGTTGGATTCTTCTTTAGTTTCTTCCTTCTTATCTTGCTACACCCTTTACAGACAGGTATTCAGAAAGGTGGCAAGGTACACACACACACACACACACACACACACACACACACACACACACACAAACACAGTTTTTAATTTGTACGAGCAGTAGCCTACAAATATACAAGAATTTATGCAATGGGGTTTAAAAATACACACCCCAAACCCGGAGCTCTCTACTTACATGCTATTTTATATGTTGTTAATGTATATTGGACAAGCGTATGCAATGTAATATTTGTCTATTTACGTTCATCTTGCTCTGCTTATTACAACAATAACTAATTTGGTATGAAGTAACTCAGTACTTGAGTAGTCTTTTCACTACATACTTTCTTACTCTTCCTCAAGCTATTATCTGATGAATACTTTTACTCATGTGATATTGTTTTGAATATTGTGGAGCCAATCTCAATATTGTGTTATTTAGTGTAGGCCTACTCTATATTTGAGAGGATCACTCGTATGAGAGGGACATGAAATGACCTTCAAGGTGATTTAAAACTGATCCGATAGTCTCAACACATAAATCAATGGTGATGACGTAGGGTTCATGTTTTTCAGGTCAGCCAGTTGCACTGACGTCATCTAACCACCAAGTAAAAGGACAGAATCTGCGTCCTCTCTGGTTCTGAGTGGTCGGCCGCTCTCCGACAGCTCCGGGCTTCACGGCTACTTTTCATTTGAGGACAAAAACAAAGAGAAGAAGAGCTGAGGAGTGCTTCTCTCTGCAGCTGCACCAGTGACAGACCAGTGACAGACCAGTGACAGACCAGTGACCTTCACTGGGCTGTGTGGGCCACTTGTGTTGCACATGGTACACTGGCTTTTGGCCCCCTCCATCTTTCACAGGAACCTTCAGGGGCCTTAGAGATTGGTCGGGGACTGCAGGCACACACAGCAGCAGAACTAAAGGGATAAGCTGAGGTCTCTGGACATTGGGATATCTGGAAGTCATTCCCCGATTCAGACGAGTTTGTTTAATTCCAAACGATTCCACGATGATGTACAAAATCACCGTTGCGGTTCCAGAAGTCGAATCAGGTTTGTTGATAATGAAGTCGCTCTCTCTGCGATGAAGCAGAGGGTCTCGGGGAGATCTTCATCACCGTGTTAAAGGCTGTTTGACTCAATTTAGAGTAATTTCACTCCCCCCTGGTGAACACCTGCGTTAAGATGCAGAGCACAGCGACGGCTAGCATCGACCGAGCTCATCGCTGCTCATCACACACACACACACACACACACACACACACACACTCACACACACACACTCACACACACACATACACGGCACACACACACCAAGACTCACACACACACCTAGTCACATTCTCCAAGACACAAACACCAAGGCACAAACAACACACATACACAAACACACACTCACACACGGCACACACACCAAGACACACACACACACACACACACACTTAGTCACTTTCTCCAAGACACACACACCAAGACACAAACAACACACATACACACATACACACACACACACACACGACACACACACACCTAGATACTTTCTCCAAGACACACACACACACACACCACGACACACACGACACTCACATACACACACACAATCACACACACAAAGACATACATGACACACACAATCACACACACACACACGACATACACTAAGAGACACACACTCACACAATCACACACACACTCTCACATGCACACACACACACACACACACACAGAAACACACTCACACACAATCACACACTCTCTCTTATCTCACACGCACACTGACACACGCACACACAGACATGCACGCACGTGGACGCACATACACGCACACACACACACACAGAAACACGCACACAGACACACGCACACACAGACATGCACACACGCGCACGCACACACACACATAAGGACATAACGCACGCACATAAGGATTAAGGAGCATAACATGCTCCTTAATCACTTAATCACTCAGTTAAGGACTTGAGGATCCTTAATCACTAAGCCGTTTCATCATCATAATTCATATCTAAATCAGCAGGCTAAGTAGTAACATGATACTTTGTATATCGAGACGTACACACAATTGAATTCATAACGTTGAAATTTTATACTTTGAAAACAAGGTCACCTAAATTTATTCGTTTTGAAATCACCTCTTTGAAATTCAAATATGGCATTTCAAGTTGTACCATTTAAAAACACGATAAAAAAGTATGCATTCCCTAATTATGATACAAAAATTCAAGTTGCAGATATTTGATATATTCGATATATATATATATATATATATTATATTATATAAAAAAAATTAAAGTAAATTAGTAAATTATATAATTAAATTAGTAAATTAGTAAATTAGTAAATTAGTAAATTATATATATATATATATATATAGATATTGATTACTCATATTCAAGTGGTCAGAATATGGACCAGAAAATTAAAGCCATAAAATTAAAACTGCAGTAGCAGGGCCTTCCAAGGCCAAAGCAATAGAGACAGAATGCAATCGAATCTACAGCCGGCCTATCAGAGCGCCATCCGTCAGTCATGTGATCAAAGAAAACTGCTGGAGAATTAAAGCCAACGATGGCCAACAGGGAGAAGGATGGGGCTCAGGTAAATTGTACGGTTTATGTCAGTTATGTATAATCAAAGTCGGGCCTCAATAAGCACAGTAGGTTTCAGGGCTTCAAAAAAGCTCGTAACACAACATAACCACCATGACAGCAGTCTGTTCCATCACGTTCAGTCTCGATTGCCGAGGTGAATTCAAAACGAATGAATTCAGATGATTTTGGCTTCAAAGTATAATATGTCAATGTTATGAATTCAATGGTGTTTTACATTTCCATATACAAAATTAAATGGCTTTTAAAAATTCAAAACGTTATGATTTGCTTCCATGCACACCTGCATGTAGGTGTACTAATTAGGTTGCCATGGTAATGAGTTCGCGGGGCTTGTTGCAGGTGGCGCTGTTTACTTCCGTTCAGTAAAGCAACTAGTTTGGTAGTAGCCGTCTTTTGTCTCCAATACACGGTCATTTCCTAAATAATTTTTACAAATTAAACCACAACACGGTTGGAAGTTTCCGGTTCAACTTCTATGTGTGACTAAGGACAAATGTGGTCCTCTGTTTTCCGGGTTAACCGCAAGGAAACGAAGACTTTTCGAAGTAAAAGCGACTGCTGTAGCTGGACCTGCTGTGAGGAACATTTGTTTTTCTACTAGGCCTACTTGATATGTTAAATAATGTTAGTTGTGGATGTAACGGGACGTAAAGTGTTTTAAATGAGTATTGTTGCAAGTCATAGGCCTATTGCTATATTGAAATAAACGTGACTGTCATGGTTAGCCTAGCGCTTCTAGAAGCTCCAGACCTCATTCACTTTCTATTGGCCGCCATCACAAGTAGTAGGCGGGGAAATGACGTCACACAATGGCAGTGTTTGGCCCTGTTCTGTTAGCCATTGTAATGTGTGACACCGGGGGGCGCTGTTTCCTCTTTTCTGCGTTGACTGAGTAAAGGACTAATAAACAGTGTGTCGGGATGGCTTCATTGGTTTTGTTCCACCGGGCCATAGCCCGTTGAGTGGCTGAAGCTAAGCGGTTGATTTGTCTCTGTGGTGGCACGATGATGATGACGGGCTGACGTTTCTTGATACAAACGTCAATAGATATAGAGATATAGATATCTATAGATATAGCTATAGAGAGATGGATAGATAGTGATATATATAGTTAGATATCTATAGATATAGCTATAGAGAGATGGATAGATAGCAAAGAGGTATAGATATATAGATGTATAGATATTTAAATATATAGATATAGATGGATAGATATCTATCACTATTAGTTGCTTCTTCTTAAGCAACTTGCTTTTTTAATTGGATTATTCACTAATGAAAACACTTGGATAGAGATATAGATAAAGCTATATCTGCTAAGTCTGTTCCAACTGCACCTTTATGCAATAAAGTAAAAAATGTATTAATTTTAATAAAGTTTCTACAGGTGAAAGTACTTTGAGTTGTTAGATTGAAGCCCACTGACTTCCACTATAAAAAAGTGAATTTATCTTACAAATTATTAAAAATATCAAAAGCTTAATAATAAAGAACTGGGTTTTAAAACTTGTAAGACATTGGTCGCTCTACAAATATGGAAGTAGACAAGTGCCCAAGATTGGGGAAAGGAACGCATGAATAATTAATAGAACAGGAAGCAACTTTGCCACTGTGTTCAGTGGTTCATTTGAGCTCTAAAACTAATCTGCTCGTTGCACTCCTTCACAGGTCAAGAACAAGAAATGGAGATTCTGTGAGTATCACAACTGAATCATGAAGAAGAAACTGCAAACTGTAAGTCCTGATTTTTCCTTTTTATGCTGAGGCCTCATTTTGGCCTCCTGGTTGGTGGAGGCTCTCTCGCCCCGCCTCCCCCTCATGCGCCCCCCCCCATGCCCCCCCCCCCCACACCCTCTCTCTCATGCCCTCTCTCTCAGGCCCCTCTCTCTCAGTCCCCCCTCTCTCTGTCCACTCTCTCTCAGTCCCCCCTCTCTCTCTCAGTCCCCCCTCTCTCTCTCAGTCCCCACTCTCTCATGCCCCTCTCTCTCTCTCATGCCCCCACTCTCTCTCTCTGTCCCCCCTCTCTCTCTCATGCCCCCTCTCTCTCATGCCCCCTCTCTCTCTGTCCCCTCTTTCTCTGTCCCCTCTCTCTCTCTGTCCCCTCTCTCTCAGGCCCCTCTCTCTCTCTGTCCCCTCTCTCTCAGTCCCCCCTCTCTCTCTCAGTCCCCCCTCTCTCTCTCTGTCCCCTCTCTCTCTGTCCCCTCTCTCTCTGTCCCCTCTCTCTCTGATGCCCCCTCTCTCTCTGTCCCCTCTCTCTCTCCCCCCTCTCTCTCTGTCCCCTCGCTCTCAGGCCCCCCACCCTGCTCTGATATGTTTCTGCCCACTTTCCCACTACTTTGCTGAACATTGCATCACATCACATGTGTTTTGTCTTACTGATGGGGGGTATATGGTTTGAGTGATCAGAGATGCATGCTAGGGTAATGTGCTGTCTGACATCTACAGCTCTGTAGATGTGCCCCCTCTGGAGAAGCCATGTGTTTTAGGGGCCCTCGTAACGTCTGTTACGTGAATTAGAATGTTCTTCAAGATAGTGACAGGGTCTCCCCTGAGGAGAAACGCCAGGGGCAAGGTGTGAGGGCTCGTCCCCTTAGCAACTAGAACACAACCTAGATCTTACAGGAGAGAACCATTGAGCACATTGCAACGTTCTCTTCCATACATCTTGAAGCCGTGGTGACGGTTTCTCTACCTCCCCAGCTGGAGGAGAGCACAACTGCAGTTCTTGTTGGGATCTTTCCAGGATGGTTGCTGATTTGAGGGGACCCATCTTCCAGGGCCAGCTGGCCTCGCCCATTACTCTGCAGTTCAGCCTGAGAAAGGCTTGTGTCTGAGCCAGTAGGGGGCTCATCGGCCTGCTCCCAAGATGGGATGATGAGGATCCTGCTGTTCAAGACCTACTACCCCACCACTGGGTTCTCCTTCTGCTCAAGACCTACCAACCCACCACTGGTCTGTCCTTCTGTTTAAGACCTACCAACCCACCACTGGGTTCTCCTTCTGCTCAAGACCTACCAACCCACCACTGGTCTGTCCTTCTGTTCAAGACCTACCAACCCACCACTGGTCTGTCCTTCTGTTTAAGACCTACCAACCTACCGCTGGGTTCTCCTTCTGCTTCCGCTTATCTTACTTTGTTACCTGGTTTGGTAAGTATGGTAATTGTTTGTTTAATTCTTTAATTTGTATTTTTTCATACATGTGTGAGCCGGGCCAGAGGCTGACCTGGCATGGGGTTCTTACTACATGAAAGTGTGGCCGGGCTTCAACCTAGCATAGAATAAACGGTGTGAGTGTGGCCATGGTTTAACTTGGCATGGGATACTTAATGTGTGAGTGTGGCCAGCTGTCGACCTGGCATAGGGTACTTCATGTGAGCGTGGCCAGCTTTCAACCTGGCATAGGTACTTCATGTGAGTGTGGCCAGCTTTCAACCTGGCATAGGGTGCTTCATGTGAGTGTGGCCAGCGTTTGACCTGGCTTAGGTACTTCATGTGAGTGTGGCCAGCTTTCAACCTGGCATAGGTACTTCATGTGAGTGTGGCCAGCTTTCAACCTGGCATAGGTACTTCATGTGAGTGTGGCCAGTGTTGTACCTGGCATTGGTACTTCATGTGAGTGTGGCCAGTGTTTGACCTGGCATAGGTACTTCATGTGAGTGTGGCCAGTGTTTGACCTGGCATAGGGTACTTCATGTGAGTGTGGCCAGCTTTCCACCTGCCATAGGTACTTCATGTGAGTGTGGCCAGCTTTCAACCTGGCATAGGTACTTCATGTGAGCGTAGTCAGTATATGACCTGTAATAGGGTACTTCATGTGAGTGTGGCCAGCTTTCAACCTGGCATAGGTACTTCATGTGAGTGTGGCCAGCTTTCAACCTGGCATAGAGTTCTTCATGTGAGCGTAGCCAGTGTTGTACCTGGCATGGGGTATTACATGTAAGGATGGCCAGGGATCGACCTGACATAGCATACTATGTGTGAGCGTCTTGACATGGGATGTGGGCTGACCCCTGAAGATTTTAACAGGTTGGTTTGATGTGGTGGTGTATTTTTTCGCTTCATTTTTATCTTTAGAATTTTCAGCTACAGTACGACGCTACTCCATTTAAAACATCCTTGAGTATCTTTTGGGACGACGTTTCTGGATGACTTAAGTCTGTGGCCCAAATCAACGATTTGCCTTTGCAATCCAGTATACATCAAGAGCCTGGAGCGATCCAGCATCTGGCTTTCTATTCCACCTCCTACACACTGGATAGGATGACTTGAGTGTCATGCAGTGTGACTGAATTATGCAAACAATGGAAAGGAACAATGGATACTAGGAACAATGGATGATGGACTAATGGCATTCTGAATGGACAGAATCTGACAGGAAACCAACTGAGAAGATGAAAATGTACCAGAACATTTTTGTAAATGGTTATTCAAGCTTGACAGTCTGCGACGTGGCTGCCCTTCCTACCCCCGACATGATCGATGGCTGCCATGACCTGTGGATCTTCTGTACTCCTGTGCTGAGACGCAAGTCTTTCGCTGGCTGAATTGTAATGTATTGGACGAGGCTAGCTGGACCTGGGAGATGGGTCCTTTTGAATAAGAAACCATCTTGGAAACATCCCAACTAGGGTCCTCTTCAAGGTGCAGTTGTGTTGTTCTTCAGATGTGGATGTAAAGAGACCCTAACTGGGGCTTCAAGATCTATGAAGAGGAACATTGAAATGTGCTCAATGGTTCTCTACTGTAAGAGTTAGGTTGTATTCTAGTCGCTAAGTGTTCGAGCCCTCACATCCTACCCTTGGCATTTCTCCTTGGGCAGTCCCTGTCACGGTCCTGACGGATGTTCCTGTTCATGTAACTGATGTGACGACAGCCTTATGAACACTTGGTTATTTCTGAGGGGGAACATCTACAGAACTGTAGACTTAAGATAGCACAGTGTCCTAGCATGCATCTCGGGCCACTCAGACCACACCCAGATCAATAAGGCAACACTCATGCAATTTGAATGCAATGTTTTTGAGAGTAGCAAGGAAGTGGACAAAAAGCATCAGATCAGTTAGTTTTTTTGTACGCTGGTGAACCTTGTTTATTGGTAGTAGTTAATTAGTTAGATGGGGGAACTGTATAGTCAAAATTATTTGTACATGTACCAACAGCATCAAACTACTAGATCGCCTCAAGGTAAGTCTGTTGGCTGTATTTTGAAATGCGAAGATGATGAAAGGACCAGAAGATCTTCATCGTCGTTCAGCTCAAGGTGAGGTGCTGGTTATATATTGCTGGCTTGTACTGGAACGTTAGGATTCCAGTATGACTGTTTTGGGCTTTCTGCCAAGGTTAGTAGTTAGAAATATGCAGTTTGTGAACCTCTAATGCTGCAGTACTGTGTATGAGTTGTGGATGTTGATTCACCTGGGAGGGCATTTGGCAGTACAATTAGGATTGACATTTGCGTAACCTCATCACTAACAAGCGTACCTAATTAGGTCATCTGGCGGTTCCCTATTTCTATCAGTAACCATCTGCAATATTTGGTCACTTTATTGTGCTTTAGGTAGTGCACTCATAATGAAACATATTCTTTTTATTAAATCCCGCAAAACTACTTTGATAATTGCTCTCTACAACTGACACTGTGTTCTTGCGTAAACATTTTTTGAGTCGCGTATATGATGCAGAGATCGTTTAAGGCTGCAACATTTTAATTACAATTTGGCATTTCCATAGTGCGGCTCCTTTGATCTACAACAAGCCAGCAGCTGAATATGGCTAAGTATCATTTTACTATTACATTACTATTGATACTGCTAGTGTTTTAAATATCTGGGCTGTGATTGGCCCAGTTAAACCCTCACCCTAACCCTACAGAGCTGAAATTGTAACTGTAGTTTGTGTCACAAGGTGTCTGCCTCCACACCCAGCTCCATCCCTCGCTGCGGTCTCCCCACTGGGCTAAAAAGGACTCCATAACGGTGAGGTCAATGCACTTTCAGTTTCAGTGCTTGGGCTGAATAAATTCTGTCTTCTCTGTGTTGTCTCTACTAGACTTCAGAAATAAAAGGAAGGGTTCAATGTAAACGTGCTTATTTGTGTAAAAACTAATGGAATAGCTGTTCAGAAGAGTCAAATAAGTTTAATTGTTGAGCAAATGCTACCATAAAACTGCAGCTGTAGATTAAATCCCACATAACATAAGCAAACTAAGAACAGTTGTTCCTCTTAAGCACCCTGACTATTGTCTTGGTTTTCAGTTTATTCTTGGTGAGGCCATGATGTAAAGCTCATTGAAGAGTAGTGACACATTCAGACATACTACATCTTTTGCGTACACTCATTGACTTGGAAAATGAGGCAGGACAGGTTTTTATAGGAAAGATTTATAAATTGCTGCATCACTTCCTGTGTTTGGTAATTGTTGTTCCCATGTGATTCCAGTGTGTGATGTCTTGTATTAAATGGATGATTGTTTTGTGTTAACAGTGGGGGCAGCTCCAGTCCTTGCTATCCTGAACCTGTATGACGCACAAGATGTCAATCCAACCACGCAGGTGAGCGTTTGATATGGACGGTTTCACATTGATACCTACCGTATTTACCCATTCTTTTCTGTAACGTTATATGACCTTCTCAAAGTGATCTATGCAGAGTGGTCAGGAGGTAGATGTGGTCGAGGAAGCATTGAACCAGGTTCACTAGTGTTAGTGGCATTCCATAGTGTAATTGAACTTGCTGTTGTGATATTCATAGAATATATTTGTTACCGTGTGTTGACATCACTGTTAATGATTATGGAGTTACAATGATTTCTATTGGATGTGAATATGCTTGATTGTGATTGGTTCAGTACCTTGACTCGGTGTGTGGAAGTTTGCCTTCCTGAAGACGGCCACCCTGTATGTCTCTAGTTAATAAATAAAGCTAATAAGTTATAGCACAGCTAATATGTTATAGCACGTCGTCTTCTGAGATTTAATTACATGTACATATTGTACAAAACAAGACCTCTGTGTAAACGTGTTTACAAAGATGATGTCTGACTTTACAGGATCCCCTGGACCAGGGTGGACCGGAGGTTAACCAGATCCCCTGGACCAGGCATGGGGCACCAGGGTGGACCAGAGGGTAACCAGATCCCCTGGACCAGGCATGGGGCACCAGGGTGGACCAGAGGGTAACCAGATCCCCTGGACCAAGGTGGACCAGAGGCTGAGGACCAGAGGGTAACCAGATCCCCTGGACCAGGCATGAGGCACCAGGGTGGACCGGAGGCTGAGGACCAGAGGGTAACCAGATCCCCTGGACCAGGCATGAGGCACCAGGGTGGTCCGGAGGCTGAGGACCAGGCATGAGGCACCAGGGTGGACCGGAGGCTGAGGACCAGAGGGTAACCAGATCCCCTGGACCAGGCATGAGGCACCAGGGTGGTCCGGAGGCTGAGGACCAGGCATGAGGCACCAGGGTGGACCGGAGGCTGAGGACCAGAGGGTAACCATCACCAAGCTGTTCTGAAACGCTAAATGCCCGGAGGTTCTTTTTAGTTTTTGTAAACGATTGTAGAGGGAGATTTATTAGTTTTTAGTTTGTGAATTCTCACTGTGAATTCTTCCTAAGCTGTGATTTGAGGTAATATTTTGGGTCATCTAAGTCACGTGAGCTATTTTTGCTCCTATTGCTGCTACTACTACTACCATAGTTACACATTTCTCAGTTAATTTCACACTTATACATTTCTCAATAAGTCAACTTGGAAACTTAAGGAAGTTGGATATTCGCTAGTACCCCTTTGCAAATGTTTCCATCCCCAGGTTTGTTAGCAGATGTTAGACCCAACTAGCGCTGTTTGATAGCAGACCGGGACGCCGTGGCGGAGGGGAGCTGATGGTGGAGCCGTGCTGGAGGTCCTGCCTGACGAAGGACGTCCCGGTCGGGGCGAATGAAGCCCAGCTCTAAAGTGATTATCACACTCACTGCTACTGAAGTGTTTTTGTTCTTAAATCTGTTAGGGCAGCCATCACTTATGGTGGCTGATTTAGAGAAAACAGTCCCTGGGTTAATACGTTTTATTTAGACTCTCTAACCCCTAAATGTGAAGGCTACAGAGTCTGTGCTACTGCTGCACAAGTTCTACAAGTTGTGTGGTTTATTTGAACAAATTATAGTGAGTCTGTCGGCTGAGGTGGGAGACGGTTTTTATTTGTATACTGATTTAAAGTGGATTGTGAATAGATGAAGCTGATGACCAGGAACAACACGAGGCCTACGATGTGACTGCTTAAGTCTTTGGAAGGTTAATACCAACCTCAACCTTTTTTCTACGTCATTTGACAACCTGTTGAATTCACACAATGTTTGACTGTTTTCCTGAATAACAAGAGTGTGCATGTTTCTTAGTGCAAGTTTAAAATATCAAATGAATCTTCCATTCCTCTTTTCCACTCAAGCCAGCACTTTGGTTCAGAATGATTTAAACGAGGCGTCCAAAGAATAAATGGCTCAACTACTACCACTGTGTTTGTTAGCGGACCAGGAATCCTTGGCTGAGGAGAGCTGATGCTGGAGCTGTGCATCTGGAGGAAGTATTACTGGGAAGTTTGCATAAACTGCATTGCTTCCATTCAGACATGACTGTAAACGACCAACGTTACCACACCATTCAAACCACTGCTTGTGTTACCAGACAAACTACTGCTGTGTTTGTTACCAGACAAACTACCGCTATTTGTTACCAGACAAACTACCACTGTTGGTTACCAGACTAAATAATGCTGTAGTTACCAGACAAACTACCACTGTTGGTTACCAGACCAGATAATGCTGTAGTTACCAGACAAACTACCACTGTTGGTTACCAGACTAAATAATGCTGTAGTTACCAGACAAACTACCACTGTTGGTTACCAGACCAGATAATGCTGTAGTTACCAGACAAACTACCACTGTTGGTTACCAGACCAGATAATGCTGTAGTTACCAGACAAACTACCACTGTTGGTTACCAGACCAGATAATGCTGTAGTTACCAGACAAACTACCACTGTTGGTTACCAGACTAAATAATGCTGTAGTTACCAGACAAACTACCACTGTTGGTTACCAGACTAAATAATGCTGTAGTTACCAGACAAACTACCACTGTTGGTTACCAGACTAAATAATGCTGTAGTTACCAGACAAACTACCACTGTTGGTTACCAGACCAGATAATGCTGTAGTTACCAGACAAACTACCACTGTTGGTTACCAGACCAGATAATGCTGTAGTTACCAGACAAACTACCACTGTTGGTTACCAGACCAGATAATGCTGTAGTTACCAGACAAACTACCACTGTTGGTTACCAGACCAGATAATGCTGTAGTTACCAGACGTTGAGACTAAACCACTGCTGTTTGTTGCCAGACCAGGACTCGGTGGCGGAGGGGAGCTGATGGCTGGAGGACCTGCCTGGTGAAGGACTTCCCTCGTGGGGGTAAGGACACCCGTCTCTAAAGTGATTATCACTTCCACCTCAATGGAATAGAGTACTACTGCTACTACTAAGCTAGCCACTGATGAAGAAAAACTTCTTTATAGACACTTCTTGACAGCAAAATATTTGATTGAATTTTGGAGCATGATCATGGGAAGATGCAGGCAGCAAAGCTACCAAGCATCCATTCAATGAGACAATGGGTGCACATGATTCTTATATCACATGGTGGGCAGGAAGTACAAAGGTGAGGGGGAGTGACCATGGTGGAGACTTTAGGACTGGCCATGGCTGAAGTCAGTCATGGTGGGAGAGACACTATAGGTGAAGTGGACATGTCCACAAGGCTGCAGGACAGTTAAAGGAATCTACACAACAAAGAAGTAGATTGGCATGGCCTCAGTATCAGACTTCATGGCTACAGTGGCAATGCAAATGTAAACTAGCTTAACACCTTTCAATTAGAGAAAGGAAGGGAGGGATCTCTAGGTCCAAGGAGAATGTATACAAATTCATTTTCAATTGACTAGTAGTTATATAAACAAGGTTTATATAATTAGTATATAATTGTATATTATAGTTAGGATTTAGTATTTCCACAACAGTTACTCAACTAGTCCTAAAGCTGTCACTGCAGCCATCCCTTCTAATCCAAATGATTTTGAGAAAGCATTCCCTGGGTTAATGGCGCTATGACATAACAGGATTTATTTCGACTCAGTTTTGTTCTAAATGTGACTGCTGTAGGGTCTGCTCTACTTTCTGACATAAGCTCTAAAAGTTGTATTTTTTAATTTAATAAATGATAAATGAGGTTGGAGACGGCTTTTGTTCATATCCTGATTGAGTTGTGACTAGATGACCCAGATGACCCACCAGGATCAGCGTGGAGGACTGCCATGTGACTGCTGAGGACTTTGGAAGGTAAAGCCAGCTGTTGGTCCTCCCCTCTACCCTAAACTTAACCTCTACCCTTACCTTAACCTCCCCCCTCCCCTCTACCTTAACCCCCCACCCCTCTACCTTAACCCCCCCTTCTCTGCCTTAACCTCCCCCTCCCCCTACGCTGACCTCCCCCTCCCCTAACCTCCCCCTCCCATCTACCCTTACCTTAACCCCCTCCCCCTCCCATATACCTAACCCCCCCACCCCTCTACCTTAACCCCCCCTTGTCTCTGCCTTAACCTCCCCCTACGCTAACCTCCCCCCTCCCATCTACCCTAACCGTAACCTCCTCTACCTTAATCTTAACCTCCCCCAACCCTCACCTTAACCTCCCCTCTACCCCCTACCCCCCTCTACCCTAACCTCCCCCTACCCTAACCTCCCCCTCCCATCTACTCTAACCGTAACCTCTACCTTAATCTTAACCTCCCCTCCACATTCTCCCCCCACCCTCATATTAACCTCCCCTCTCTCCCCTACCCCCCTCAACCTTAACCTCCCCCCTCCCATATACACTAACCATAACCACCTCTACCTTAATCTTAACCTCCCCACTACCCTGACCTCCCCTCTCCCCCTACCTTAACCTCCCCCTACCCTAACCTCCCCCTCCCATCTACCCTTACCTTAACCTTAACCTCCCCCTACCCTAACCTCCCCCCTCCCATCTACCCCAACCGTAACCTCCTCTACCTTAATCCTAACCTCTCCTCTCCCCTCACCTTAACCTCCCCCCTCCCCCACTCTACCTTAACCTCCCCTCCCATCTACCCTAACCGTAACCTCCTCTACCTTAATCTTAAACTCTCCTCTCCCCCCTACCTTAACCTCCCCCTACCCTAACCTCCTCCCTCCCATCTACCCTTACCTTAACATCCCCCTACCCTAACCTCCCCCTCCCATCTACCCTTACCTTAACCTCCCCCTACCCTAACTCCCCTCTCCCATCTACCCTTACCTTAACCTCCCCCTACCCTAACTCCCCTCTCCCATCTACCCTAACCATAACCACCTCTACCTTCATCTTAACCTCCCCCACCCTCACCTTAACCTCCCCTCTTCCTTCCCCTGTTCCATCAAGGTTTCCTTCCCACAGTGGGAGGCTCCTTGTCCTTCAAGGAGTTAGGGTTCAGTGTTAGGGAAAGAGTTAGGGTGAGATGGTTGAATACATGGGCTGCTTTCACAATATACCGCTCTAATTGGTTTCAAAATTGGACTGGACAATGGACAAGGCTTCCCCAAAATGTTTCAATGTGTGCAAAAATGTTCAAATGTATACTAATGGAGTTTTCTAATAGAAAATTCTCCTACCTTGTTGTGTTGCTTTTTCAGCATGTTGTGAGGTAAGTTAAATGTCCATAATGAGTTGACTAATACACGTATATATTAGCATTATACAATATTCTCTAACCTTAACCTCTACCCCTACCCTAACCTCCCCCTCCCATCTACCCTTATCTTAACTTCCCCCTACCCTAACCTTCCCCTCCCATCTACTCTAACCGTAACCTCTACCTTAATCTTAACCTCCCCTCCACCCTCTCCCCCCACCCTCATCTTAAACTCCCCTCTCTCCCCTACCCCTCTACCTTAACCTCCCCCCTCCCATCTACCCTAACCATAACCACCTCTACCTTAATCTTAACCTCCCCACTACCCTCACCTCCCCTCTTCCTCCTACCCTCAGCATAACTTCCCCTCTCCCCCCTACCCCCTCTACCTTAACCTCCCCTCCCCCCTCCCATATACCCTAACCATAACCACCTCTACCTTAATCTTAACCTCCCCACTACCCTCACCTCCCCTCTTCCTCCTACCCTCAGCTTAACTTCCCCTCTCCTCCTACCCCCCTCTACCTTAACCTCCCCCTACCCTAACCTCCCCCCTCTCATCTACCCTAACCTCTACCTTAATCCTAACCTCTCCTCTCCCCCCACCCTCACCTTAAACCCCCCTCTCCACCCTCTCCCTCTACCTTAACCTCCCATCTACCATAACTACCTCTACCTTAATCTTAACCTCCCCACTACCCTCACCTCCCCTCTACCTTAACCCCCCCTTCTCTCTGCCTTAACCTCCCCCTCCCCCTACTCTAACCTCCCCCCTCCCATCTACACTAACCGTAACCTCCTCTACCTTAATCTTAACCTCCCCTCTCCCCCCACCCTCACCTTGACCTCCCCTCTCCCCCCTAACCCCTCTACCTTAACCTCACCCTCCCATCTACCCTTACCTTAACCTCCCCTACCCTAACCTTCCCCTCCCATCTACCCTTACCTTAACCTCCCCCTACCCTAACCTTCCCCTACCCTAACCTTCCCCTCCCATCTACTCTAACCATAACCTCTACCTTAATAATCTTAACCTCCCCCCACCCTCATACTAACCTCCCCTCTCTCCCCTACCCCCTCTACCTTAACCTCCCCTCCCATCTACCCTAACCGTAACCTCCTCTACCTTAATCTTAAACTCCCCTCTACCCTCACCTTTACCTCCCCGGTTGTGAGCGGACATTGAGTCCCAACTAGCACTGTTTGTTACCACCAGGAAGGCGTGGCAGAGGGAAGCTGATGGCAGAGCCGTGCTGGAGGACCTGCCTGGTGAAGGACGTCCTTGTGGGGCGAGTGACACCCGACTCTAAAGGGAAAACCACTGAGGAGAGAGAGCTGAATGTGGTACTGGTGGTCCTCGTACAGGGCAGGATGGGGTGTTGGGCTCTCTATCACATGGTACTGGGTTCCACCCCCAAGTTCTCAGACTACATGTAATGCATCTGAATTCACTAGGTCTCTTTGGATACGAGTGTCTGCTGAAGAACTGAATGTTGGATCCTTTTGAATAATGAGAAAAATGTGTCATCCATCTTTGTAAGGCGCGGTTGAAATACTGTGTTGAGTCTGGGGCAGACACACCAGAGCTGTTTCACACCTGTATCTCTGAACAGCTCAAGTCCTGCAGGTCAGTAGTCCACTGCTAAGATAACATGGATATTGTGTTCATTATTGATTACCTGACACTGCTTAGACAAATACAGTCTTAAAGTGAACAATTTGCAACATTTCAGTGACCAACAAACAGCGCTTCATCAGAGCTGAGGTCATCGCTGGACTGGATTCATGGCCTACACACTCACACAACTTGACTTTGTCACCATATGTTGTGTTCCATCAAGGTTTCCTTCCCACAGTGGGAGGCTCCTTGTCCTTCAAGGAGTTAGGGTTCAGTGTTAGGGAAAGAGTTAGGGTGAGATGGTTGAATACATGGGCTGCTTTCACAATATACCGCTCTAATTGGTTTCAAAATTGGACTGGACAATGGACAAGGCTTCCCCAAAATGTTTCAATGTGTGCAAAAATGTTCAAATGTATACTAATGGAGTTTTCTAATAGAAACTTCTCCTACCTTGTTGTGTTGCTTTTTCAGCATGTTGTGAGGTAAGTTAAATGTCCATAATGAGTTGACTAATACACGTATATATTAGCATTATACAATATTCTCTAACCTTAACCCTAACCTCTTCCTTAATCTTAATCTACCCTCTCCCCCCACCCTCACCTTAACCTCCCCTCTCCCCCCCTACCCCCGGGGACATACAGGCAGACAGCTTCCCCGGGGACATACAGGCAGACAGCTTCCCCGGGGACATACAGGCAGACAGCTTCCCCGGGGCCACACTTAGACACTTGGCTGCGATCCTGTTGAAATGTACGTCCCCCAGACCAGACATTAAACTGGTGGTCTTCTCTATTGGCATAAACAACTGCCTCAGGGAACAAACAACTATCACCATCACTAAGGACACCCGCCGACTAATTAGAATAGCCAGAGATCAATTCTCACAGGTTTGCCATCCCACTCCTCACGGTATCCATTACTGTCCACCCGCCAACTCCTCTGTGTTGAAGCTTTCAACACCTTGGTCAGGGATAGCATTGAGGTTGTTGATCCACGCTGTACCTTCTTAAAACAGTTATCTTTATCCCACTTCCAGACGGCTCGTGACAACATCCACTGGACTCTGGAGACGGCGAGGGCGATGCTGCAGGCCTGGCTGAAGCAGCTGGGTTTATGGGTGGCTCACCAGGCGCAACGCAGTCCGTCAGATCCAACGTCACTAACCTTTCCTCCCTCTGTTTATCCCCACAGGAACGGGGGGTCCTTAAAGGGGCCTCACCTTTATCCCTACACCTCTTAGATGGCGTTTTGTTGAGGAAAGATCTACACATTTATCACCGTCGCCTTAAGCTCCTCGATCATTTTAAATACAACACCAACTTCACCTACTTACCTTTCACCACGCCGTCCACTTGGGAACCGGCAGTAGAGGCCATCTCGGCACCCATACGGGTGCTTATAGGGCACGACATCCGGTCCTTCCATGACCTCCGACCTCGACCAGTGTCAGGAGGGAACATTACATTAGAGCAACAACAGGCCCTTAAAACATTAAAAGCCCACCACCAGGTCATTATCAAAGCGGCTGACGGCCGGCGGTCAGATTGTTCTTCAGGACCGCACCAACTATATATTGGAAGCTAGCCAACTCCATGACACGGCGTATTAGCGCCCGCTCACGCAGCCTATCTATCCAGAAACGCAGGCCATTGCCAGGGTTTAATTCACCAGATGAAGGCAAAACACCTGATAACTGTGAAACAGGCACACTGTCTGTATGGGCCCGACCTCCCTAGAGCTAGACTCTTTTATTTCCTCCCCAGAATACACAAACCACCAGAGAGTTGGACTGTCCCACTGGTGGTCCCTCCGGGTCGACCCATTGTGAGCATGTGATGAATCCCTTGTCTCACCTCCACCCCGGCTACATTAAGGACACGTACTCCTTCGTCAATACATGAAAAGATTTGACGGTCCCTGAGAACACCTTTATCTTGTCCATTGACGTGAACTCACTGTACACAAACATAGCAACCCCCCTCGGTCTAGAGGCTATTAGGAAAGCCCTTTGTGCGTCACCGGATCTCTCACGACCGGATGATTTCATTTAGAAATTCCTGGAAATCACCCTGACACGTAATGACTTTAATTTGATGACGCTGTCTTCCTACAGACATGCGGCTGTGCAGTGGGGAGGAAACACTCTCCAGCGTATGCAGACATTTATTTGGCTCTGCTCGTCCCCTATTGTGTTACCGCTATCTAGATGACATATTTGGTCTTTGGGACCAATCGGAAGCGGCGTTTAATGGATTGTTCAGTATCCTGAAGTCACACCATCCGCGCATTAAACTGTCTCTCACTCTCCATCTCCAGCAGGTTCCTTTCCTGGACACGGTGGTCTTCTTCACGGAGGCGGTGTTGGGACAGAAGACCCTGGCGACCAAGGTTTATTTCAAGGACACCCACAGGCATTCCTTATTATTTAATAGCAGCTATCATCCCAAACACACTTTCAGCTCCATCATCAAGTCACAGCTCATCCGCTTCCACCGAATCTGTTCCCTCCCCCACCATGTGGAGGAGGCCACCAAGATTGTGTTTAGCGCCCTTAGACCACGGGGAGACTCCAGACGCTTCCTCCGCACTATTAAAAGTGAGGTCGCCACTCTCCTCACCTCAGACCAGCCACCCCTAAACAGGAACACCACAGAGCACAAATGAATCCCATTCATCACTATGTTTTCACACCAATTAGGTCCCTTTAACAAGGCGATCAAGCAGAGATTTAACTCCACCCAACTGCAGATCCCCTCACTCGCACCATTCAAGGTCATTATGGCCTACCGCCGCAACAAAGATCTTAAAGATATGTTAGTGCACACGGCACTTAACAAGGCAGCACGCACGGCCCATGAGCCCTGCTTTACCAACGTGAAGTATGTATCCGGTTACAGAGGTGGGACTGGCGCCCCCATCCTGCAGACCTTCTCACTCCTCCTCCAATGTAGTTTATGCCATCCGCTGCCAGCAATGCATTGCCATCTATGTGGGGGAAACAGGGGCCACGGTTAAACAGAGGTTATACCAACACCTTTATCATATCAAGAAGGGAACCTACAGAAAGCTTTTATATGTCCACTTTATTCAACATCACATCTCAAACCTGTCTCTCAATTGGTCTCTGGGTCAGAGGAGAGCAGCAGAGAGAAGGTGGATTGCTAAGCTCTCCTCTGACCCAGAGACCAACACCAATTGGTCTCTGGGTCAGAGGAGAGCAGCAGAGAGAAGGTGGATTGCTAAGCTCTCCTCTGACCCAGAGACCAACACCAATTGGTCTCTGGGTCAGAGGAGAGCAGCAGAGAGAAGGTGGATTGCTAAGCTCTCCTCTGACCCAGAGACCAACACCAATTGGTCTCTGGGTCAGAGGAGAGCAGCAGAGAGAAGGTGGATTGCTAAGCTCTCCTCTGACCCAGAGACCAACACCAATTGGTCTCTGGGTCAGAGGAGAGCAGCAGAGAGAAGGTGGATTGCTAAGCTCTCCTCTGACCCAGAGACCAACACCAATTGGTCTCTGGGTCAGAGGAGAGCAGCAGAGAGAAGGTGGATTGCTAAGCCCTCCTCTGACCCAGAGACCAACACCAATTGGTCTCTGGGTCAGAGGAGAGCAGCAGAGAGAAGGTGGATTGCTAAGCTCTCCTCTGCGGCACCCTTGGGCCTCAACAACATCACACCTCGACCCTCCACACCTACTAACCCTCACCCCCTAGTTACAGTTATCCCTCAGCCCCAGTATTTCTCTTATTGCATATCATTTATTTTAATGCAAGAGTTACATGTCTATTTTAATGTGCTTGCGCCCGTGCCCTTCTCCCCTTACACCAGCAGCTGGCGTTAAGAGTCGACACCTACCCCTAACCTAACCCTAAACCTCTACCTTAACCTCCCCCCTCCCATCTACCCTAACCGTAACCTCCCCCTCCCCTCTCCCCCTTCCCCCCTCTACCTTAACCTCCCCTCCCCCCTCCCATCTACCCTAACCGTAACCTCCTCTACTTTAATCTTAAACTCCCCTCTACCCTCACCTTTACCTCCCCGGTTGTGAGCGGACATTGAGTCCCAACTAGCACTGTTTGTTACCACCAGGAAGGCGTGGCAGAGGGAAGCTGATGGCAGAGCCGTGCTGGAGGACCTGCCTGGTGAAGGACGTCCTTGTGGGGCGAGTGACACCCGACTCTAAAGGGAAAACCACTGAGGAGGGAGAGCTGAATGTGGTACTGGTGGTCCTCGTACAGGGCAGGATGGGGTCACATGGTACAACCCACACTGATTGGTGATTTAGTGTCGCTAATGAGGCTTTTGTAAATGTAAAAGCGTCTTAAGCCAAATGTCTTAATAGTGGGTAGGGATTGGGTCTCTGCTCAAAAGATACATAAAGGGATACTTACAGGGCTGAGAGTAGAAATCCCTCACCCCCACACATTTACCAAATCCCATTGTGCTGTTTTGTAAGCTGAAAATGTAAGAAAAACCAAATGACTCTTTGTAACACTTGATAACCGTTTGGGACATCAGTGGAGATTAGGGTGAATACAACTGACGGATATTAATTATTAATAGACTACGTATTCATTCAGTCAATCATTGGTTCCGGTGCATTAATACATTCCTTAGTGAAGTCCAATGATAATATTCAGATGGCTATGCAATAACAAGGTGATAGACTAGTAGTCTGCTAAAGCTGCTGCATGTCCTTTTAATCTTGTAATTAATAAGTGACTCTTTATAACACTTGGTAAATGTTTCTGACGTCAGTGGAGTTTAGCGTGAATAAAAGTGACTGAATGAATACGTAGTCTATCAGTAATTAATGTCAGTCAATCATTCGTTATGGTTCATTCATTTATTACTGAATCAAATGATGTGTGTGTGTATTGTTCTGCTACAGCTGTGTGTGTGTATTCTTCTACTACAGCTGTGTGTGTGTGTGTTCCCAGCCCTCCCCGTGCCTCAAGGTCCCCATCCTGTGCAGCCTCCTCCTCCTCTGCCAAGAGGCCAGCCTGCCAAAGACCAGCCCCCCCACTGTGAGGCAGGACCACCAGGACCCTCCTTGGTTTGTGGCCCACGTCCCCTCGCTGAGTAAGATGTCATTGAATAATGGATTACAGCCATTCAACTGTCATTTATTAGTGCCATTGTGGTGGATAAGCACTTTAACAAAATAAGAGCGGTACAGAAGACTTTATTGTCACTTGGAACGAGTAACAACAAAAGCTGAGTTAGTTTGTAAAAGAACTAACTGGCCTCTCCCCAGACTTTGGCCTATATGCTCCATTCTGCACATCCATACGTCACTACCTCATCCTATGTGTAAATCCACTGCTCCCTTATTGTCCTCTTGGCCCTTGTCTGATACTATGTATGGAAATATACTAGCTGTATACATACAACATAGCAGACACACATATTCACCTCTTAGTATCAAGAGTGGTACCATGATACTTTGTTTTTTCTCCACACTTATTTGAGAAGAATTCTACATTTCTCCCATACCATTCAAGATGTTAACAATATTGTTGTGTTCCACAGACCGGCTCACGCAGACCTACCGGTGACACCCGGAGCGTCCGGACCCCAGGGCCCAGGAGCCGGACGACGTCTCGATGCACCACCTCCGGCCCCCGCCACGCTCACCGTGTAAGAGGACGACTCCCTCGCCCACGAAGGACATCAAGGACATCATAAATAATCAGTGTGTTTTAGTGGAGTTGTAGAGTCATCTATGTTGTGTAGACATGGATCTATGTTGTGTGTTAGTTAGTAAAACTAACCAGAAGAAATATTAACCCAGCAAGTGATTTATGTACTTTATGTGTGTGTGTGTGTGTGTTCCCACATCGGACCCCACGGACCAGAAGGGACGATCTGTCATGAATGAAGAGTGTTTTTATTGATTAGTTTAGAGACGAGTGTAGTTGTAGGGTTTAGTTTAGAGTCAGGTTATGTAGACATGTATCTATGCTGGGTTATATTTCATCAAACTAATCACAACAAGTGATGAATACATTACAGATAATGTGTACATGTATCACCCTGAACACACAGGTGTTACTTTGGTGCATGTTGCTGAATTTGTGCTTACAGGAAAGGAGGCCTCCACCACGTGTAACATTATGAATGTTGTGGCTCTAGCCCAACACCAAGTGATTTAAAATGTGTAGGTCAGAGGTCATCACAAGATAAACACCATGAACAGGAGCACAGAATGACTGGAATAAGGGGGGTATTTAATATGACTGGCTATTCAAATATGTATCTAGACATTTGGAAGGTTGGAGAACCATCGTACATTAGAGTAACAGACCCCAACTGTCTGATCAAATGTACTACATCAAATGTACTACCTATAAGGCAAAACATTAAAGAAGTTAGAGCTTGTTCTCACAATGGTCCCTGACTTTAGAAGTCAGAACGAATGTCATTTAGGTCAGTTGCATAGTTGATATGTTGCATGAGATCGTTTTTCGTTGTTAAAATAAGAACTTGTTTTGTGTTGCTTTATCCCAATATTGGCATTATCTGATAATACAGCCATGCTGCACTGTACTATAATGAGACTACAACGACTGTGTGTAGAACTTTATAGAGTCATGCCTTTACTCCTATAAAAGCAACGTCTCTGTGTTATGGCAAAGTCATTGTACGGGTTAGTTATGGCTGCGTTGTGTCGAGGCCTGTGATGACCTCTGACCTGGTCGTTTGAATGACTTCCATTTGGGCTAGAGCCACCAGATCTATAGTGTATGATGTTGTTTAAGCCCTCTTTAATTTAAAACAGACTGGATGTTTCTAGCTTACTCCTAAAAGCCACAATTAATAAGTTTATGTTGTGCCCTACATTTGTGTAGTACCCTTTTCGGCCAGATGAGGGCAGGGTTTGACAAATTACGATGGTTGTAGCACCTTCCAAACGAATAAATATATAACATTTAAATAGCCAGAGTGATATAAAAGACCCCCCTTATTCCAAAGTCATTCTGTTTATTGATTGATCTTGTGATGACCTCTGATGTACCCCTTTGAATCACTTGCTGTTGGGCTACAGCCACAAGATTGATATTAGTATTGTATGTAGTGGAGTAATTGTTTGATATAAGCATACATTCAGAAACAATCACCTACCTGTGTGTTGAGGGTGATGAATAGATGACACATTCACACATTCACAGCTTTTGCAAAATAATAAGTGTGTCACGCTGTTAATGAATATTGAACAAATACGTGTTATTTCCTGTTATTGAGCATTTAACACATACATGTTATTTTCAGTTGAATTCTGTAGTTTATATTACTTATTCAATTTTGTATATTTAGGGTCCTACAAATGATAATAATTCATAATAGCAGGTACGGGCCATATGTGTGTGTGTGTGTGTGTGTGCGCCTTGAGGACGCAGGCACACACAGTTTGTGCCTTAATAATCTCTCACCTTGTCAATAGCGTAACCAGGCTTAATGATCATCACAAATATTGCATAGCATTTTCAATATTACCATTTGAATTCAGTAATAAAGGAATGACAGACAGTAATATTACCCTTTATAATTAGGCTTATATAGTTATAGGAACCAACGAATAATAAAGAATAAAGCTGTTGAGAACTCTTCTATTAAACCTTCATTACCCTTTATAATTAGGCTTATATAGTTATAGGAACCAACGAATAATAAAGAATAAAGCTGTTGAGAACTCTTCTATTAAACCTTCATTACCCTTTATAATTAGGCTTATATAGTTATAGGAACCAACGAATAATAAAGAATAAAGCTGTTGAGAACTCTTCTATTAAACCTTCATTACCCTTTATAATTAGGCTTATATAGTTATAGGAACCAACGAATAATAAAGAATAAAGCTGTTGAACTCTTCTATTAACCCTTCATTACCCTTTATAATTAGGCTTATATAGTTATAGGAACCAACGAATAATAAAGAATAAAGCTGTTGAGAACTCTTCTATTAAACCTTCATTAACCTTTATAATTAGGCTTATATAGTTATAGGAACCAACGAATAATAAAGAATAAAGCTGTTGAGAACTCTTCTATTAACCCTTCATTACCCTTTATAATTAGGCTTATATAGTTATAGGAACCAACGAATAATAAAGAATAAAGCTGTTGAGAACTCTTCTATTAAACCTTCATTACCCTTTATAATTAGGCTTATAGTTATAGGAACCAACGAATAATAAAGAATAAAGCTGTTGAGAA
>JACYXH010000560.1:47500-54144 GCA_026745465.1 Lota lota | reverse complement strand
GGTACAACAGGATGGGACCTGTGGTCTGTCTCTGTGCAGAACTGACACACACACACCTGTTCAGTCTGGCAGAAGAGCTCCAGAAGTCGGTCGTGTTTCTTACACATCCTGTCTTCCAGACGGTCCATAGCCTCGACCAGCCGATGTTTCTTCAGGCCTGCGACTCTCTGATGTGGCTCCAGGTGGGTTTGGCAGTAAGAGGTAAAACACACTAGGCAGGACTTCACAGCCTTCAGCTGGGGCCCAGTACAGACATCACAGGGAACTTCTGCTGGTTCAACACAAGGCTGCTCTTTGATTCGTACAGAACTTCTAAACTGGTCAACCATCTCTGATATGAAGGTATTGACCTGTACATCTGGTCTTGTCTGGAACAGCTTGTTACAAACAGGACATTTATACTGGACTTGGCCATCCCAGCATGTTGTAATACAGGTTCTGCAGAAGTTGTGTCCACATGCTGTGGAAACTGGGCTGTTGAGCACATCCAGACAGATGGGACAAGAAAAGATGTCCTTACACCAGGAAGAGTCGGACGCCATTCCTAGAAAAGAAATATGAAAATTAAATTACCATTTTAATAATATGTTATATTTTGTATACATGTAATAATATGTTAATATTCATAAATGTTTTGTTATTTCAAGCAAAGCTCTTGAGCCAACAGGTCGGTACAACAGCACTGAACATAAACACACTGGTCACTATCGACTCTCACACCGCTACCAACGTGAATGAAGGAGCCAACTGCACTCACACACAGGGAAGATTCTAACGCCACTACTACTCTGATCCATACTGCTTATCCAGCCGCTACTTTAACGCTACTCTTATCGCTTCTTTTAGAAGAAGACAAGTTAAGAACAAGACATATTTCTTCAACAGCAACACCGTACACAGGTTTTGAATATATAACTATTATAGACTCTATACTATTGAGAAAATGTAAATGTGATACAAACAAAAAGAAATCAATAAACAAGAGAAAAGAAAAGACAGTGGCATAGAGCAACAGGGATGGGGTCTGCATGCAGCTGGGCCTCAAAAAGGCCTGAAGCCTTATCTGGACAGTTCTTCTGGAGGAAGAGCTGCTTTTTTTCCTTTCCTGGTAAACATTCTGGATGAACGATCACCAGGAAGTAAATCTATTTCCTTTGTTCCTCAAATACCACTTGCAGCGCCGGGTACGTCGGAGCTCATCGATACTTAGATTTGATTACACTTTATATACTACAGTGTGTAATAGTATCATGGGGCCACACCCAGGGTCCCCGGTTAATACCCGGTTTCGGGACCCATCCCTACTCACGCACGCGTCCTCCTCGTGAAGAACGCCCTGATGCTTTAACACCAAACTAACTTTGTTAAAGTCCCGTGTTGGTCTCGCCTGGTCGGGTTCAACCAAAGCGCACAGAGCGCGGCCCCGCGTGTGGCGCCACGCTCCAAACAGGACGCCGAGCTCGCGCTGGTGGAATCCGACGAGGCGACACAATAGAGCACGTGAAGGTTGGTTTCGCTAAGCATCAACATCACGTGTTCACACGGAGCGCAGGAGACCCGTGTGGGGCTAACGCTACAGTACAACATGGCGCCCTGCAGACAGGACGGCAACAATGAGGATTAGAGGTCAATGTGTTGGACCCACCTTGGAATGTTTCTCTCCCGGCTCTCCGCTTTAAAACGTCTTGTTCTTCGTCTCCGGAGAGGCTAACGCGTCCACGTCGTCTCTTCGTCATGTCGTCGCTTGGATTTACGTAAACTTCCGTTTCCTGAACAAGAGAGAGGGGTCTTTATACAGAGCTCCAGGCTCGGGCCCGCCCCCTCAGTACGACACTTCCGGTCTGAATTTGGAGTACTCCGCCATACAGTAATACATACAGTAATACATATAATAATGTATTATTATATGTGCCGCCGTCGTCGTTCGTTCCGATCTCGTTCACCGTTTGTCTGTCCGTCTCGATGGTTCTCTCCGTTCCTTCACTCTGTTTGTCCGTCGTCGTTTTCTCCGTTCTTTGTTTTTTTTTATTATCAAAAATATCAATTTGTATTTACATTATCATTCTGGTATAAATAATAACATGCAACAATCACATACACACCCAAAATAATCCTGCTCACCATACACATCATACACAACATAACTTATACGCTATAAAAACAAACATCCTCCACAAAACAAAACAACATAAACATTAAAAAATAAAATAATAAATAAACATAAATACACATAATTAAACATTCTCTAAAAATGCATCTGTTTTTTACAAAATTTACAAAAAGTAAAATGGGGTCATTTTCTGTGAAATAGCTACGGACTCTACAATATTTAATCAGTAGAATAGGTACATTCTCTACAATGTGTATTCAGTAGAATAGTTAAACTCTCCCTCATTCTCTTTCCCTCCTCTCCCTCTTTCTCCCTGTCGCTCTTTCCCAGCTTCCCTCCCTCCCTTTCTCTCTCTATCCTCCCCTCTCTCTCCCCCTCTCTCTTTCTCTCTCTAGCTCTATCCTCCCCTCTCTCTCTCTCTCTCCCTCTCCCTCCCTCTCTCCTACAGTGAAGCTGACTGTCATCGATGTCTCTGTGTCAACAGCATTGGGCCTGTGTCTTACAATCTAAATGTTCAGTTAAAGTTCATATCTCTCCATCTCTCTGTCCCGTCTCCTCTTGTTCCGGTTTTTTATACGTTTAATGATATCAAATTGCAAACGACTACAGGAAGTAGTCGTTTGTGTTAATTTTGATAACAATCAAAATCAGGCAGTGTGGCCTTGGCTTTAGATGGGGCCCCACACTGAGGTAACTTGACAGAAAGAGACACATTTGAACTCTAAACCCTGTTTCATTCTGTGTTGTTGTTTTTCATTTGTTTCTTTGGGCAGGCGTCACCATCTGTCGTCAGAACAATTTTCTAGTGAGTCATTTATTAAACGTTTGTATCAATAAGCGTCTTACAGTGAATTCAGTTGAAAACTAATAAAAATGGATTAAACAAACCCTTTCCTACTTTTTTTTTATTCTTGCATGCTTTTGCAGATAGAAGCTTCATGAACACATTTCAGAGCACCCATCACTGATCCACAGCTACTCAGGAATATTGATGACTACTTTGTTGAGGTCCTTACGTTTAGGATTGCAGACCCATGCAGACGAGGTGTTTCTTCATCCTCTTCTGGAAGGCATGACCTCTACTTGATGCGGCGTCTCTGACCACAGCAGGGTTGCGTTGCCACAGCAGCCTGGAGGAAGCTCCTGCCAAGGCTTCAGGTGCTAGCCCTGAGGAGGGACCAGGCATGGCTTAGTGGGAGCCTCCCAGTGGTTCCACCTGGGACATGAGCCGAGGGTCGCAGCGCTTTCAAGTCTGCTGGACGGTTGGGAGTGTGCATCACCCCCTTCCTCCTTCTTCCTCCCTCGTCCTCTTCCCCCGCCCTCCCTCACCACCTCCTTCTACTTCCTCCTCCTCCTCCCTCGTCCTCCTCTTCCCCCTCCCTCACCACCTCCTCCTTACTTACTCCTCCTCCAGCTCCTCCCTCCTCCTCCCCCCTCCTCCCTCCTCCACCACTGAAGCGGGCCCCCATGATGCTCTCCAAGAAGCCCAACAACGCGTGCTCGGCCGGGGTCAACTACACCCCCGACCTCACCAAGGACCTGTCCTCCACCCGCTCCACCTTCCTCCTCCTACACACACACACACACACACACACACACACACACACACACACACACACACACACACACACACACACACTCACTCACTCACTCACACTCACTCACTCACTCACTCACTCACATACAACCTCACACACACACACATACATACACACACACATACACACACATACACATACACACATATACACACACACACTCACAATCACAGCTGCGATGATGTGTACACTTAACCAAAGCTAGCTCACTGAATGGGGAACTTCGGTTGTTCTCGTCTTCTGTTTCATAACGGTCAGAATGGAACGTCATTGGGCGACTTCCTGTTGGGCGTGCCGGTCAACGGCCACAGATGGAACGCTGGACTACTTGTTGATTTAGTTTGTGTTTTGTTTCTGTATGTTTTGTTACTATCAGGGGAACAAGGCGCTAAACGGTGGTCCTCATTCCTCTGAATACAGTGAGGCCATTCTATTGGCTGATCTCATCCTAGACATTTCTGTTAGGCGTTCTCCTGACTTTATTAAGTTGAATAAAGTCATGTAGAAATAACAAGGAATGTTGAGTGAATATGTGTCCCAACGAATGTTCTCTTTTGATAAAGATGATGGTCATTCTAGTTTTGTGTTTGTAGTTACAGGACTGACGTAGTTTGACTCATAAAAGGGAGGGGGGGGCTATATGCTTCTGATTGATAACAGACAATGATGATCTGTGTGTGTGTGTGTGTGTGTGTGTGTGCTTTGAATTGGGTTATGTTTCTATAATAGCAGGGTTATTTTCTTTTTTCATTTCTCTTCACTGAGTCATCTGGTTGCTTTATCGTGTTTCTTCCTCTTGTTACACCCTTTACAGGCAGGTATTCAGAAAGACAAACACACACACACACTATATAAGCAATGTTAGAGACAGTTAAAAAAACACACACACTATAAAAGAAATGTTAGAGACAGTTTGAAAAACTAGCTAAAATAAAGTTCTGCTTTTACCTCTGTCGTGTTTTGTGCAGAAATTGTTTGGTTTGTTTTTCATATTGTTTGATTATGTACTGATGAATCTGATGACAATATTTACTGTTAGTGGGAGTGTGTGTGGATAACGGCTGGTTGAAGCAACCTGGCTCACTGCGAACTTAACGGAGCGCCTTAGACCGCTCGGCCATCCTGACACGTAATTGGAAAAGTACCACTGTGGATCGTTGCGTAAATTTCGTTAAACTTGTCATGTAAATCAAAGACTGCTTCTTGCTCACAGACACTGACTGCTCCCAAAGGAACAAGACATTGGTGACTGTGGGTTAATGTGAAACACTCCCCGTTGGGGAATTGAACCCCGGTCTCCCGCGTGACAGGCGGGGATACTGACCACTATACTAACGAGGACTTGCTGGAATGAGAACACCGCAACATTAGTAAGCGCATTGACGTCCACATGTCTTTATTTTTCAACAATCAAGCATTGGTGGTTCAGTGGTAGAATTCTCGCCTGCCCATGGGAGGCCCGGGTTCGATTCCCGGTCAATGCAAGGCATACTTCAGATCAGTTGTAAAATGCATCTTCAACATTGTGTGTGAGGGCACCTATTTCTGAACATCTAGCTGCTGAGGGCGAACTAAACTTTGATTATCCTTTGATACCAAAAGGACATCATGATGGTGATTTCACTTGTCCTTAGCCGTCCACAAAATTTCTGTCAGAAGTGGGATTTGAACCCACGCCTCCAGAGGAGACTGCGAACTGAACGCAGCGCCTTAGACCGCTCGGCCATCCTGACACTTAATATAAATTGTCCAAGAGTGGATCGTTGCGTGAATTTCGTTACTTTTGTCATGCATTTCAAATTCAAAGATCGCTTTTTGCTCACAGACACCGACTGCTCCTAAAGTAACTCAACTTTGATTGTACTGGTGACTGTGGGTTAATGTCAAACACTCCCCGTCGGGGAATTGAACCCCGGTCTCCAGCGTGACCGGCGGGGATCTTGACCACTATACTAACGAGGACTTGTTCACATAGCTCAAGATTAGTAAGCGCATTGACGTCTACAGGTGTTTATTTTTGTCCGACAACTTGGTTTTACTGTGTGTTGTACAATTTGTGTGAGCCAAAATGCTTCACCAATCAAGCATTGGTGGTTCAGCGGTAGAATTCTCGCCTGCCACGCGGGAGGCCCGGGTTCGATTCCCGGCCAATGCAAGGCACACTTTGGATCAGTTCTGAACGGCAACTTAAACATTGAGTGTGATGTCTTCTCTTTCTTAACATCTAGCTGATGAGGGTGAACTAAACTTTAAAGAGTAATTTGATATGAAAATGTTATTTCGATAGTTATTTCGCTCGTCCTTAAAACTTCTGTCAGAAGTGGGATTTGAACCCACGCCTCCAGAGGAGACTGCGACCTGAACGCAGCGCCTTAGACCGCTCGGCCATCCTGACACATGATTGGAAAAGTACCACTGTGGATCGTTGCGTAAATTTCGTTAAACTTGTCATGGAAATCAAAAACTGCTTCTTGCTCACAGACACTGACTGCTCCTAAACGAACAAGACATTGGTGACTGTGGGTTAATGTCAAACACTCCCCATCGGGGAATGGAACCCCGGTCTCCCGCGTGACAGGCGGGGATACTGACCACTATACTAACAAGGACCTGTTGGAATGAGAACACCGCGACATTAGTAAGCGCATTGACTTCCACATGTCTTTATTTTTCAATAATCCAGCATTGGTGGTTCAGTGGTAGAATTCTCGCCGGTTCGATTCCTGGTCAATGCAAGGCACACTTCAGATCAGTTTTAAAATGCATCTTCAACATTGTGTGTGCTGTCATCTCTTTCTTTACATCTAGCTGCAGAGGGCTGTCTTTTGATATCAAAAGGACATCTTGATGGTGATTTTGCTTGTCCTTAGCCGTCCTCAAGACTTCAGTCAGAAGGGGGATTTGAACCCGCGCCTCCAGAGGAGATTGCGACCTAA
>JACYXH010000560.1:20000-42500 GCA_026745465.1 Lota lota | reverse complement strand
TAACTTCTTCATAGAGGATGATCAAATTTAAACCAAAACACACACTAAATTCTGACATAATCCAATATGCACCTTTGGATTCCTTTGAAATGGGAAGCTGAGAGCAGGATTCAAACCAGACCGGGTAAAACCCAATGGCCTGTCACGCGGGAGACCGGGGTTCAATTCCCCGACGGGGAGTGTTTGACATTAACCCACAGTCACCAATGTCTTGTTCCTTTAGGAGCAGTCAGTGTCTGTGAGCAAGAAGCAGTCTTTGATTTCCATGACAAGTTTAACAAAATTTACGCAACGATACACAGTGGTACATTTCCAATTACGTATCAGGATGGCCGAGCGGTCTAAGGCACTGCGTTTAGGTCGCAGTCTCCACTGGAGGCGTGGGTTCAAATCCCACTTCTGACAGAAGTTTAGAGGATGGCTAAGGACAAGCGAAATCACTATTGAAATAACCTTTTGATATCAAATCACTCTTTAAAATTCAGTTCACACTCATCAGCTTGATGTTCAGAAGTGACATCGAGCAAAGCATTTCAGTTGCCGTTTAGAACTCAGCGTAAGTGTGCCTTGCATTGGCCGGGAATTGAACCCGGGACTCCTGTATGGCAGGGGAGAACTCTACCACTGAACCACCAATGCTTGTTCAGTGCTGAATGTTGGCTTACACAATTAATCCAACACGCATATACACCTGCAGGACTCAAAGTATTTACTCAGGTCAAAGAATACTGGAACCCCACGGCTCCTTGTTATCAATGCTTGCTTTCTCAAGAATTTGGGCTCCCACAATTGAATTTGTCGGACACACATTTACGGCAATGTGCTTACTCATATCGAGGTTTTGTCAAAGCTTGTTAGTAGAAGCAGTCTTTGATTTCCATGACAAGTTTACCGAAATGTACGCAATGATTCACAGTGGTACATTTCCAGTTGTACCACATTTCCAGCCCCAACCACAAAATTGGGGCTGAAATAGATTTTAAGTAAAGTAAAACTCGATGTTATAAGGTTACATTTTATAGATACATTTTAATGAAAAATATCACTCCTATTGAATATGGTTTTGACAGATGTGCAGTGTGTGGGATTTATTGCCACCTAGTGTTGGGGTTGCAGATTGCTATCAACTATATACTCCCTCCTCTCCGCTCCCTTTCCAACAACGTAAGAGGAACTACGATGGACTGTACTGTCCTGTTAGGTGCCAGTAGGGAAATCCAAAATGAGAAAATCGTCCACCACAGCATCGAGTACCAAAATATGATAGGATAAGGTTCCTTGCTTGAATTGTAATTTTCTTTAGTAATTTCGACTGTCAGACTATAGGCCATAGATTGCAAATAAGATAGCGATTTATGATGTTAGTTAAAAAAGGCGTCCTTTCTACAGCCGTTTGTCCGTTCAGGGCTACTGTAGAAACCCGGCGGGCTCTGTGGCATAGAGGAACCCCTCCCTGTGAATATGTACGACAATCTTTCCAGGAAACGAAACCCAAAAGCTTCTAATTTTCATTGAATAACACGCTCATTTAAATATATGTAGGACTTTCGTATTGCATGTAAATCAAGTCTTTTCTGCTAGAAGCTACTAGATTCTCTCATACCACACCGTTAACATATCCAGTTATCCTAGAAATCCAGCTTCTTCAAACAGGGTTCTGGCATCCGATTTAGTTGATGATTTTACAAAGAGTGATTCTTTGTCGTTTCTAAAACTCTGTGCCCCGTGTGATGGGCGAACTCACGACCTTCAGATTGTAAGACTGACGCGCTGCGAACTGCGCCAACGAGGCTACTATGGAGCCACAGGAGTCCAGTATAGTCCAAAATTACTACTATATAATCCCTCCTCTCCGCTTCCTTTCCAACGACGTAGGAGGAACTACGATGGACTGTACTGTCCTGTTAGGTGCCTGTAGGGAAATCCAAAATGAGGGCATCGTCCACCACAGCATCGAGTAGCAAAATATGAAAGGATAAGGTTCCTTGCTTAATTTGTAATTTTCTTTAGTAATTTAGACTGTCAGACTATAGACCATAGCTTGCAAGTAAGATAGCGATTACTAATTTTCATTGAATAACACTCATCAACACAACATTTAAGGCAAATAAATCCAGACAATGATCTCGAAAGTCCTAACTCACTGTGGCATTGGTAAATAGATAGCGATGCATTGGCCGGGAATCGAACCCGGGTCAACTGCTTGGAAGGCAGCTTTGCTTACCGCTGTAACACCAACGCAGGAGTGAGAAATTACGTATTGTGGATCGTCCGACCTGACCTCAAAACACGGAGGAACCTTGTTTGGTAGTAGCAGATGCATTATCACAGGGGCGCCACTGTGGCGGTGCGTCTGCTGCTGCTGGCACGGGTTCAAGGGTGGGGGGCGCGGCTGGGCTCGTGCGCTTGTCTGTTTGGCGGGGGGGGGGGGGGGGCCCTGGGCCCCGGCCTCTGTGGGTCAGTGTTGCCGTCGCTCTCGGGGGGGCCTTTGGGTCGTTCGCTCCGGTCATGGGGCGGGGCCTTGCCTCCCTGTGGGAGGGGGAGCACAACGGCACGTAGGAATTTGTATCCTGTTTGCTCGATTGTGCTTTCCTCTCAGGGTGAGCAAGTATCCTTTGTGTGTGTAAATATGGTTTTGTATTCAATATCGTATAATGTTATGAGTGTTTTTTTTCAATTCTGCATTAATAGACTTTGTTTTTGAATTTTGATTGGGGATGTCTTGATCTGTATATATTGTACAAATTACTTTGTAAATTTGTGAATGAAAAAAAAAATCAAAAAGATTTAATAAAAAAGTATCCCAGCCTGTCACGCGGGAGACCGGGGTTCAATTCCCCGACGATGACTACTTGACATTAACCCACAGTCATCAACGTTGTGTTCCTTTAGGAGCAGTCAGTTTCTGTGAGCAAGAAGCGATCTTCGATGTACATGACAAAAGCAACAAAATTCACGCAACGATCCACTCTTAGACAATTTCTCTTCAGTGTCAGGATGGCCGAGCGGTCTAAGGCGCTGCGTTAAGTTCCCACTTCTGACATAATTTTTGAGAACGACTAAGGACATGCGAAAACACTATCGAAATGACCTTAGATATCAAAAGCCCATCAAAGTTTAGTTCGCCCTCATCAGCTAGATGTTTAGAAAGAGGTCACCTCACACATAGTGTTCAAGTTCCAGTTCAGAACTGATTAAAGTGTGCCTTGCATTGGCCGGGAATCGAACCCGGGCCTCCCGCGTGGCAGGTGAGAATTCTACCACTGAACAACAAATCCTTAATTGGTGCTGCATTTTGGCTCACACAATTTTTCCAACACACATATACACCTTCAGGACTCAAAGTATTTACTCACTTCAAAGAATACTGGAACCCCATGGCTCCTCGTTATCAATGCTTGCTTTCTCAAGAATTTGGGCTCCCAGAAATGAATTTGAATGACACACATTTACAGCTGTAGACGGCAATGCGCTTACTCATATCTAGGTATTGTCAAAGCTTGTTAGTATGGTGGTCAGCATACCTGCCTGTCACGTGAGAGACCGTGGTTCAATGCCCCGACGGGGAGTATTTGATCCTTACCCAACACATAAAATGTTGCGCTATTTTAGGAGCAGTCGGTGTCTGTGAGCAAGAAGCAGTCTTTGATTTCCATGACAAGTTTAACGAAATTTACGCAACGATCCACAGTGGTACACTGTCACGCGGGAGACCGGGGTTCAATTCCCCGACGAGGAGTACTTGACATTAACCCACACTCACCAATACAATCATAGTTTTAGGACCAGTCGGTGTCTGTGAGCAAGAAGTGATCTCTGAAATATGTGACAAAAGTAACAAAATTCATGCAGCGATCCACTCTTTAACAATTTCAATTATATGTCAGGATGGCCGAGCGGTCTAAGGCACTGCGTTAAGGTCGCAGTCTCCTCTGGAGGCGTGGGTTCAAATCCCACTTCTGACAGAAGTTTTGAGGACTGCCAAGGACAAGCGAAATCAACATCATGATGTCCTTTTGATATCAAAAGACAATCTAAGTTTAGTTCGCCCTCATCAGCTAGATGTTCAGAAAGAGGTGACCTCACACACAGGGTTTAAGTTGCGGTTTAATGTTATAGAGGTCAGTATCCCCGCGGGAGACCGGGGTTCAATTCCCCGACGGGGAGTTTTTGACGTATACCCAGTCACCAACGTTGTGTTCCTTTAGCCGTGCTCCGCCTCCCTGTGTGTGTGTGTGTGTGTGTGTGTGTGTGTGTGGTGGGGGGGGGGGGGGGGGGGGGGGGGAGCATGGCAGCACGTAGGAAGTTGTGTCCCGTTTGCTCGATTGTGCTTTCCTCTCAGGGTGAGCAAGTATCCTTTGTGTGTGCAAATATGTTTTTGTATTTAATATTGTATAATGTTATGAGTGTTTTTTTTATTCTACAGTAGTAGAAGTTGTTTTTGAATTTTGATTGGGGATGTCTTGATTTGTATATATTGTATACATTGTATATATGACTTTGTAAATTTGTGAATTGAAAAAACAGTAAAAAGAAAAAAACAGAAAAGAAAAAAAAGAAATCTTGACTCTGAATCCAGCGATCCGAGTTCAAATCTCGGTGGAACCTATTGGCACTGTGTACCTTCGGAAGACATCTCTGCAGGCTTTCTCACATCAATAATTAACTACCCAAATGTTCAACACAGTTACAAACTTTGATTTGAAACCAGAACCTTTAAATTCATCTTTGTTCCATTATTTTAAGTTAAGGACCATGAAAAGCTTCACCGAATTCTTGAGAGAACAGCAAACAAAGGCTGCACTATTCTGTGGCTGTGTGAAAAAAGTAACAAGATTGTCATCTTATGCCAATGCTATTGTGGGAGTATGTTACACCACACCCTGAACTGCTAGCATTTCAACACAGGATCTCCTTTTTACTGGACATAGATTTGGCTAGGCTTGATCTTCTTCAGTCTTTTATGAATATTACCAAAGACTTGTTCATGAAAGATGTTTATTCAAGAAACACCTATGTGTACAATTTGAAAGGAGACCCATAAAGCCATCTGGAATACTCACATTAACAACTTAAGAGTGAATGTGTGCTTTGACACTCACAATGTATGCAACGCTGCACAATTACAAACAGAACGCTTAAACTGTGTCCAAAGACTAGAACGCCCAATATGGGGCTCGAACCCACGACCCTGAGATTAAGAGTCTCATGCTCTACCGACTGAGCTAACCTGGCATGTTCCCCTGTTTATCCCTGAGAATTAAAAATCAAAATTGGCCAAGACAAAGAAAGTGCCTGAACTTTACCAAGAATGCTTTGCATGCCATATAATATGTGCATTGCCCTGGTTCCTTGCAATGTTGTAAACTTTGATTTGAAACCAGAACCTTTAAATTCATCTTTGTTCTATGATTTTGATAAGTTAAGGACCAGTTCAGCGCTTGTCTTGCTAGGGAATTGTTTGTTTCATTTTTGCCGGCAGCCAGAAGTGATCTAGAGCCGGACCCAGAAATGAAGCAGTACAAGGGGGGGTAGGGACGGGACCAGGAGGAGCAGGGACGGGACCAGGAGGAGCAGGGACGGGACCGGGAGGAGCAAGACTCCTATTTGACGCAACCTACATAAAACAAATGAAAAATACAATAAAACATCTATCCGCTACACGCTACAGTTTGTAAGACCAGTATAGAGGTCATTAAAATTGCACTAACCAGATGGGAAGAGCCGGTCCTGACAGATGACACAGCAGGGCTGGATGGGGGCAGAGAGAAAGGGGAGATGGGCCTGATATATCTCGCACTGGAAGTTGCTCGAGGTGGGGTAGCGGATGGAGGGCT
Source organism: Lota lota (assembly GCA_026745465.1). Taxonomy (NCBI): domain Eukaryota; kingdom Metazoa; phylum Chordata; class Actinopteri; order Gadiformes; family Lotidae; genus Lota; species Lota lota. The sequence continues at coordinate 36,663 of JACYXH010000560.1, read as the reverse complement.
TCTCCCAGCTGGGGTAGTGGCAGGGCTGGAGGGACGCTGTGAGAGAGGGGGGGAAAACGTACCTGATGAAGTCAATTTATAAAACAAGGATAGTGTATTGCTTGATGGCGGTGTTCTTAGGCACCAGGCACAGCTATAGCTACATGTATCACCTCAACAGGCTTCCTAGTCACATTTAGATTAGGCCTGGCTGCAGCAGATAAAGTCCCACCGAACCGCGCTTTATCAAACTGAAAATCTAACAAGAATGGTCTTAGTAAAATAGTGTAAAAAAAGAACATAATACACACCGATACCATACAAGTTAATAAAAGGAAACCACCAACTCATCGTTAACAATGTCTCTGGCGTGCACCATTGCTCCTTTTCACTCGAATGCCAGTCCATTAATCTCGATGTGCCCACCTCGTCTCTCATCGTGATCTCGAAGCTCCTGTCCCCCCTTTCACTCTGCATCCCCATCATCACACCTCCACACACTTTCTTAACCTCCCTCAGTGCATCCATCATCGACGTCACTTCCTTTACCCTCCACCCTCCACCGTCAGTTCTTCCCCATCCATCTCTCTCACAACACCCCGTGCCTCACCGTTTCCTCTACTGTCACCGTGCGCGCGCGTTACGCCGCCGCCGCCGTCGTCGTTCGTTCCGATCTCGTTCACTAGTTTGTCTGTCCGTCTCGATGCTTCTCTCCGTTCCTTCACTCCGTTTGTCCGTCGTCGTTTTCTCCGTTCCAAATTCAGCAGGCATGCTGTCCTTCCTCGACTTTTACCTCTCCCTACAAACAAACGAAAAAAACTCTTCCGTGTTGGGGAAACAACACGGAAATACACACGGACTGGTAGACAAACGAAATACTGCAGAGTATAAAGAAACAAACACTAAATACCGAAGAGAACAATATTCAAACAATCGCTCTCCACGAAACTCTGTGCGCACTCACTTCCTGCATCAACCGGATGGGTGTGGTCAGGGTGGTATGGGCGTGGTCAGGGCGGCATGGCCGCAGACCGCTCGGCCATCCTGACACATCATAGAAAGTGTACCAGGGTGGATCGTTAGTGTGAATTTCATTAAACTTGTCATGGAAATCAAAGATCGCTTCATGCTCACAGACACTGACTGCTCCTAAAGTAACAGAACTTTGATTGTATTGGTGACTGTTAAACACTCCCCGTCGGGGAATTGAACCCCGGTCTCCCGCGTGACAGGCGGGGATACTGACCATTATACTAACGAGGAACTGTTGGAATTAGAACACCTCGACATTAGTAAGCGCATTGACGTCTACAGGTGTAAAATTCTGGTCAACTGAATTTGAATTGAGGCTAGATAAACGTTGCTGTAGTTCTCCAACTCGCATTAAGATGCATTTGCACTATTCCAGAGTCCCTCCCGAGAATGAAAGCAAACTAAAAAGAGAAGTCCCTCCCTGTCCGAGCCGGTCTTATGCGAGATGAACCGTGTGATATTTCCATCAGGGTTCTCCCCGAACACACAAAGGATACTTGCTCACCCTGAGAGGAAAGCACAATCGAGCAAACGGGACACAACTTCCTACGTGCTGCCGTGCTGTGCAGTTATAAAAATGAACACTTCACATTGTCAATATTTTCTACTTCCTGTAGTCGTTTGCAATTTGATATCATTAAACGTTTAAAAAGCACGAACAAGAGGAAAGGGGACTGAGAGATGGAGAGAGAAATTAACTTTAACTGAACATTTAGATTGGAAGACACAGGCCCAATGCTGTTGACACAGAGACATCGATGACAGTCAGCTTCACTGTAGGAGAGAGGGAGAAAGAGGGAGAGAGGGAGAGAGAGGGAAAGAGAGAAAGGGAAGGTGGGAGAGAGAGGGGGAGGAAGGGAGGGAGAGAGAGAGAATCACGAGAGTCAGGATTGCGGGAACGAAGATACTACCGGGTGGAGAGTAACAACGAGCTGGCGCCGGCTGCTAGGAAGCGCGGTGGAGAAATAGGGAGCGTAGATTGGTGATTGCTGGCAGTGTGTGTGTAAACAGAAGCACGTGGAGAAGTGGCAGACGGAGTGACACACAGGCCCAATGCTGTTGACACAGAGACATCGATGACAGTCAGCTTCACTGTAGGAGAGAGGGAGGGAGAGAGAGGGAGGGGGGAAGAGGGAAGGTGGGAGAGAGAGAGGAAAAGGGAGGGGAAAAGAGGTAAAGAGAGAGTAGAGACACTGAGAGGGAAGGAGAGAGGGAGGGAGTGAGAGGAGGGGAAGAGAATGAGGGAAGGAGGGGGAGAGAGCGAAGAATGTAGCTATTCTATTGAATACATATTGTACTGAGAATGTACCTATTCTACTGAATACATATTGTAGAGAATGTACCTATTCTACTGAATACATATTGTACTGAGAATGTACCTATTGTACTGAATACATACTGTACTGAGAATGTACATATTCTACTGACAAATTATTGTACTGAGAATGTACCTAGTCTACTGAATACATATTGCAGAGAATGTACCTATTCTACTGAGTAATTGTAGAGAATGTAACTATTCCACAGAAAATTACCCCATTATACCTTTTGTAAATTTTTATTGAAATAAAAAAAGTGTACAAACATTTGATGTCATTCATATTTCAGGAGTATAAACTAATATCCTGGTTTTGTTTAAGAAACTAGAGATTTTTAACATGCACCTGCAAATGTTTCTAAATTTCATATTGTTAAATGTATATATAACATTCAGCAGTAATCAGATATTGATCAATATAGCATATGTAATTGAATCATGTATCATGGGTTATATTTTACAATAGTCAGGGTTCTTTTCCGAAGGAATTCCTTCTTGTCAAATGAAAGCAGTACAACATTAATACAGTTCTCTCAGATCAACATAGTAGAGATTCCCATGCAGGAAACAACATTAGTGGTTTTGGTCGTTTGATTATTTTATTATCAAACAAAAGGTCCTAGTCTGTTTGATTGACAGATGAAATGATCAGCGGGGCAGAGTTTTTACCTTCATAATCATAGAGACCTGGGGAGAGGAATGGATAGAGAGGCTCACTAAAGGTGCAGCCAGTAGCAGAGTAGATATGAACACTGGCTTCCACATCATAGAAGGAGACCAGACCCTCATCATAATCAACAAACACCCCCACCTTCTGGAGCTCAGCTCTCAGAGGGAGACGGACAGCAGGGTTATCATTAAATACCAACCCATCGTTATCTAAGTAAAGAGTCCAGTAACCTGTCTCAGGGGTCAACATGATGACACGTTTTCTGTTGTTGGACTCTCTGGCCACTCCTAAACACCATGCAGTCTTGTCTTTAACCTGGACCTCAAAGTAAAATCTCCCTGAGGAGAAGCTCTGCCTTGTGAGAACACATAGATGCTGTGTAAATCTCTTAGGGTTGTCTGGGAGTTCCTTCGTGAAACCTCCATCATGGACTTGTTTCCAATCCTCAGACAGGATGAGCTTTGGATGAGCTGTATCAGGATCCAGAGTCACATCTACTTCATACTGCTGGACCCTCTTCAGTTCAGCAGCACCACACAGCTTCTTCATCTCCATGTTCAGTGTCTCCTTCAGCTGATCCAGGGATCTCCTCAAGGTCCCTACGTATGACGGAGGACGGACCTCCACCGTTGTCCAGTCCCTGGTTGGTGGATGATCCTTCAGGGACCTGAAGGTCTTGAGGAAGTGGAGGTGGTCTTCAGTGTGTGAGAGCTGCTTCACCTCTGAGCTTCTATTGGTCAGATATTTCACTTCCTGCTCCAGCTTTTTGATGAAGTCTTCAGCTTCTTTCTCTGTGGATTTCAGTTTCTCTTTAACCGTTTGGTTGAAATCATCCTGCCACTTTTCAAGCGAGCGCTTCAGAGCAGTGAGGACCTGCACACCATCGGCTATCTCTCTGTCTGCGTCTGCTTTGCTCCGATCTACTGTGTCTTTAATCTCCTGTATCTTTCGTTGTCTCTCCTGGATCATCTGATGAACTTTCTTCCCCAGCTGGGCCGTCTGCACTTCATATTCCTCCTTTAGAGGTACAACAGGATGGGACTTGTGGTCCGTCTCTGTGCAGAACTGACACACACACACCTGTTCAGTCTGGCAGAAGAGCTCCAGAAGTCGGTCGTGTTTCTTACATATCCTGTCTTCCAGACGGTCCATAGGCTCGACCAGCCGATGTTTCTTCAGACCTGCGACTCTCTGATGTGGCTCCAGGTGGGTTTGGCAGTAAGAGGTAAAGCACACTAGGCAGGACTTCACAGCCTTCAGCTGGGTCCCAGTACAGACGTCACAGGGAACTTCTGCTGGTTCAACACAAGGCTGCTCTTTGACTCGTACAGAACTTCTAAACTGATCAACCATCTCTGATATTAAGGTATTGACCTGTAAATCAGGTCTTGTCTGGAACAGCTTGTTGCAAACAGGACATTTGTACTGGACTTGGCCATCCCAGAACCTTGTAATACAGGTTCTGCAGAAGTTGTGTCCACATGGTGTGGTGACTGGGCTGTTGAGCACATCCAGACAGATGGGACATGAAAAGATATCCTCAGACCAGGAAGAGTCGGACGCCATTCCTAGAAAAAACAATTATGAAAATTAAATTACCGTTTTAACTATACGTTATATGTTGTATACATGTAATAATGTGTTAATATTCATGAATGTGTTGTTATTTCAAGCAAAGCACTTGAGCCAACAGGTCGGTACAACAGCACTGAAAATAAACACACTGGTCACTATCGACTCTCACACCGCTACCACCGCGAATGAAGGAGCCAACTGCACTCACACACAGGGAAGATTCTAACGCCACCACTACTCTGATCCATACTGCTTATCCAGCCGCTACTTTAACGCTACTCTTATCGCTTCTTTTAGAAGAAGACAAGTTAAGAACAAGACATCTTTCTTCAACAGCAACACCGTACACAGGTTTTGAATACATAACTATTATAGACTCTATACTATTGAGAGAATTGAAATGTGATACAAACAAAAAGAAATCAATAAACAAGAGAAAAGAAAAGACAGTGGCATAGAGCAACAGGGATGGGGTCTGCATGCAGCTGGGCCTCAAAAAGGCCTGAAGCCTTATCTGAACAGTTCTTCTGAATGAAGATCTTTCCTGGTAAACATTCTGGATGAACGATCACCAGGAAGTAAATATATTTCCTTTGTTCCTCAAATACCGCTTGCAGCGCCGGGTACGTCGGAGCTCATCGATACTTAGATTAGATTACACTTTATATACTACGGTGTGTAATAGTATCATGGGGCCACCCCAGGCTCCCCGGTTAACACCCGGTTTCGGGAGCCATCCCTACTCACGCATGCGTCCTCCTCATGAAGAACGCCCTGATGCTTTAACACCAAACTAACTTTGTTAAAGTCCAATGTTGGCCTCGCCTGGTCGGGTTCAACCAAAGCGTACAGAGCGCGGCCCCGCGTGTGGCGCCGCGCTCCAAACAGGACGCCGAGCACCGAGCACGCGCTGGTGGAACCCGACGAGGCGACACAATAGAGCACGTGAAGGTTGGTTTAGCTAAGCATCAACATCACGTGGTCACACGGAGCGCAGGAGACCCGTGTGGGGCTAACGCTACAGTACAACATGGCGCCCTAAGGACAGGACGGCAACAATGAGGATTAGAGGTCAATGTGTTGGACCCACCTTGGAATGTTTCGTCTTCGGAGAGGCTAACGCGTCGTCTCTTCGTCATGTCCTCCCTTCCTCTGTTGGATTTGCGTAAACTTCCGTTTCCTGAACAAGCGAGAGGGGTCTTTCTACAGAGCTCCAGGCTCGGGCCCGCCCCCTCGGTAGCCTTCTGACACGCTCGCAGACACAGCCACGCGCAGACACAGCCGCGCGCGCGCACACACACACACACACACACATACACACACACATACACACACACACAGTGCTGCTTGCGCCTCTACTTGCTACTCTGACTGAATCCGCTGTCTGCTGCTCTCATAGCTCTGCTGCTCGTGTGTGCACTGTGCGCGTGCACGCCGGGGCGAGTTCCTGCAGCGAGCGTAGCGGCAATAAACACATCTGTTCTACTATAGGCTTCGCCTTATGGGCTTGTGCCTTGGACTGCTGAGTGTGTCTTTGGCTCCGTGCTTTTATATGCTTTACTGCGGAGCCCTAACTGCGGACCAATAGAAACGGGCAGGGATTACGCACACACCTACTCGAGCTGCTGAGAAGGATTCTCCGTCGGCAGGCCGACACTTTTTTTCTTTCCTGGTGGAATTCTGCATTCTAGTGCATTTGTAAGGGTGGAAAGACCAGAGTAAGAAGCACATAGAACATCGGTTTGAAAAATGATGTGTATTCCTAAAAAATAAAAAAGTATATATTTATATATATACTTTTTTTCTTTGCTGGTGGAACAAGGGTTGTGAGTGTAGCTCACACATCAATGGCAGACAATACATTACCTGTGCATTGGAACACACACACACACACAATAACCACAACACTCAAAGTTAAAACAGTTCACACACTTTGCTGTACTGTACTGAATTAAAATAAGGTAACCTAGAAAATGCTGAATTGATTTGATAGATTTACTGTATTGTTTATAACTGCATGGTGAGGATCAAGAGGAGCAGCCACACGTGAGGACGCGTTTTATCGAGCTCTGCACGTGGAGAACTTTATTTACAAATTAAATTGATGATATAACCCCCCCTCCCACCCATACAAATATTCCTTCACTAGTCATATTTAACACCTTAATAACTGTATGGAGAAAACGAAAAACATGATGTTGATGATGAAGAAGTCATAATAATTATAAACAAATCAAATAGTTTTCTACAATCTCGGCCATATTCTGGTTCAACATGTCCCCAGGTACCTCTGAGATGATTTTCAAGTGTTTTCACTGGAGCATTTTTTAATAATGTGATACTGCTGCGTTCCGACGCCCCGCCCTCATGTGTAAAACCCTCCCTGTGTTTGACAGTTGTATGCAAATTGCCACGTGTCGTTCCCCGTATGTGATTGTCCCACAAATATGTTAATTCTGATGTGTGGTTCCCCGGACGTGATTGGTTCCTGCAGCGGAAACGCCGAGTATCCTGATTGGCGCGGAACCTGTCATCGTCCAATCCGGAGCGAGCAATGCGGGGACTGAGGAGCGCTACAGAGCGGCCAGCTCAACAGGCGGGGCAGCTAGGACTTTGAGCTCGGCCACTGAGCCTCTCTCTTATGTCGGTAGAGACGGTGAGACCTTAATGAGTGGAAATGAGGAAAGTGAGCCACGTGTTAGCTAGCTGGGGACTGGGCCAGGATAAGAGCTCAAAGCAAACTGAAACACACGCAGCCTTTTCTTTGTCAGCGACACTAGGAGCAGGGCTGCTGTTTCAACTGTGTATTTTGGAGTCCTCCTTTAGTTAGGTTTGTTTCTTTGATCTGAACAGCATCCACATGGCACCTTTTTCCCCTTTGTAGTTTGCCTCCTCTATTTGTGTGTGTGGTTGGTTATCCAAGTTCCTTGTTAATAAATAACTTTGCCAAAAATACCTGGTTTTATGTTGCCTCCCCTTTCCCTAGCGAGCTGGGACGTAACACATTAGATGTTGAAGTCATCCCAACACATTTCAATTGTTTTTGGCTTTGTCTCGCTTGCTGTCTATATATTACGTGAATAAATAAGTAGGCCCACTACATTTACAATGGTTAAAATAGCGTTTACAAAACTCTGTTAATAAGCATTAACCAACGCTTAACTTTGAAAACAAAATACCCTTTTGAAATTAATGAAATAATCAAACAGTCACAGAAATACCAGTTCGGTTTAGAATTTATTGTCATCTCGCCTTTACACCAAATTACAGAAAACTATCAATGCATCAATGAAAGTATCAAAACTATTGAATAAAAACAGTTACATTTACAATCAACAATATCACAAATTTTAACTTTGTAGAACCAGCTCTGTTAACCCTATGGAAGATCTTAAAAGACACTTCCTCTCATTGTACATCCATAGGTCCAGATGCATGTATTCCAAATGTACATCCAGATAACTGGTCATCATCAACAAACGTTTCATCAAGAATTATAACCTGCATGTAAATCTCATACAGTCAGTCGGTCTATGTGTGTGGCTACAACCGACACAGAGACACTGAGGCACTTTTAGTGCATAACCCAACCCCAAGATAGAGGTCCTCCTGGGTGAAGGTGGCCTGGAAGGTGTGGATGTGTGTCAGTGTGTCTGAGGACCCTCCTACATCTGGGGACACTCTGTAGAAGGACAGAGTGCCAGCAGGCCGGTCCAGATACACTCCTACTCTTTTAGAAGGCTCAGGGAGACGCAGGACTGTTCCAATACCGTTGTGCCAGGCAGTGTAACCACTTTCATGACAATAAAGAATCCAGGAATTGTGATTCCTTCCAAGCCTGCTTTCACCAGCACGTCCTCTTCTTGAGATTCCTCTGTATGTCACGCCTATCTCAACACGGTGTTTCCTCTCTACCTCCCAGTAACAGCAGCCAGTCAGAGCCTCTCTACACAACACCTGTCTATAGGAGTCAAATCTCTCTGGGTGATCAGGATACGACTGCTCCTCTCTAACCCACGTCACCTTTCTGTTGTCCTCAGACAGAGAGAGTCGTCTGTGGGCTGTGTTTAGGTCCAGTGTGAGTTCACAGGCATCTGACGGGGGGGGGGGGAAAGACATGATTAGAATAATTACCATTATTATACACACTTTAACTTTTAAAAAGGTTCCAATAGACATTGTAATACACCTTCAAAGAGACACCTGTACGTACCAATAAGTATACATACGTACAATTTCAAATCAGGATTTATTTTCCTAGTTCTAATAAAGACCATCACCACTTATAGTAGTAGTTTAAATCCGATATGAAATAAATGCATCGTTATAATCATTTAATAAACATGTTATGTTATGTCTAATATGACAGTAATAATTAAATTAATAAAGATTATATATCACCACAAATTATAGTAATTAATACATTCATAATAATAAATAAGCCTAGTAAGAATGATGATAATAAAACAGTAGTCTAGAGTGCAATTTAAAATACACAAAAAAAAAACATTTATTCACGTTTGTATCATGATTGATTTTGTCCAATCATAACAACCACGCTACTATTTATCATAATTAATAAATAACACTAAGAATACCTATTGTTTTACAGACTTCACCTACTGCTGTGTGGATGGACTTTCCATCTAAACAGTTGGTGTGTGTTGTGATGAATCAAACGGATAAGACACTTACACTTCTTTAGAGTTGATTTCAGGACAGGCAGATTCTTCATCTCCATGTTCAGTGTATCCTCCAGCTGATCCAGGGATCTCCTCAAGGTCCCCACGTATGACCGAGGACAGACCTCCACCGTTGTCCAGTCCCTGGTGGGTGGAGGATTCTTCAGGGATCTGAAGGTCTGGAGGAAGTGGAGGTGGTCTTCAGTGTGTGAGAGCTGCTTCACCTCTGAGAATCTATTGTTCAGATCTTCTATTTCCTGCTCCAGCTCTTTGATGAGGTCTTCAACTTGTTTCTCTGTGGATTGCTGTCTCTCTTTAACCGTTTGGTTGAACTCATCCTGCCACTTTTCAATAGAGCGCTTCAGAGCAGTGAATACCTGCACACCATCAGCTATCTCTCTGTCTGCGTCTGCTTTGCTGCGGTCCGCTGTGTCTGAAATCTCCTGAATCTTTCGTTGTCTCTCCTGGATCATCTGCCGAACTTCAGACTCTATCTTCCCCAGCTGGGCCATCTTCACTTCATATTCCTCCTTTAGAGGTACAACAGGATGGGACTTGTGGTCACCCTCTGTGCAGAACAGACACACACACACCTGCTCAGTCTGGCAGAAGAGCTCCAGAATTAGGTCGTGTTTCTTACACATCCTGTCTTCCAGACGGTCCATAGGCTCGACCAGCTAATATTTTAAATGAAATACGTGCAACTTTGTTTGATCACGTATCAACCACGGGTTGACCATGACAGAAGCCGGCCAAACTAATAATTGCACTGATGAGGAAAAGGAAAAAGCCTTCTACCAATGTTCTATCCATGTTCAGTAGGACTCCTGGTGGAACCTGGGTTGTGAGTGCAGCTCACACATCAATGGCAGACAATACATTACCTGTGCATTGGAACACACACACACAATAATCACAACACTCAAAGTTTTACCAGTTCACACACTTTGCTGTACTGTATTAAAATAAGGTTAACCTAGAAAATGCTGAATTGATTTGATAGATTTACTGTAGTGTTTATAACTGTATGGTGGGGATCAAGAGGAGCAGCGACATGTGAGGACGCGTTTTTTCTAGCTCTGCACGTGGAGAACTTTATTTACAAATTAAATTGATGATATAACCCCGGATGTGATTGGTTCCTGCATCGGAAATGCCGAGGATCCTGATTGGCGCGGAACCCGTCATCGTCCAATCCGGAACGAGCAATGCGGGAACTGAGGAGCGCTACAGAGCGGCCAGCTCAACAGGCGGGGCAGCTAGGACTTTGAGCTCGGCCACTGAGCCCCTCTCTTATGTCGGTAGAGACGGTGAGACCTTAATGAGTGGAAATGAGGAAAGTGAGCCACGTGTTAGCTAGCTGGGGACTGGGCCAGGATAAGAGTTCAAAGCAAACTGAAACACACGCAGCCTTTTCTTTGTCAGCGACACTAGGAGCAGGGCTGCTGTTTCAACTGTGTATTTTGGAGTCCTCCTTTAGTTAGGTTTGTTTCTTTGATCTGAGCAGCATCCAAATGGCCCCTTTTTCCCCTTTGTAGTTCGCCTCCTCTATTTGTGTGTGTGTGGTTGGTTATCCAAGTTCCTTGTTAATAAATAACATTGCCAAAAATACCTGGTTTTATGTTGCATCCCCTTTCCCTAGCGAGCTGGGACGTAACACATTAGATGTTGAAGTCATGCCAACAGATTTCAATTGTTTTTGGCTTTGTCTCGCTTGCTGTCTATATATTATGTGAATTAATAAGGAGGCCCACTACATTTACAATGGTTAAAATAGCGTGTACAAAACAGAAATAATAAGCATTAACCAACAGTTTCCCGTGAAAATACAGTTTTGAAACTAATGAAATAATCAAACAGTCACAGAAATACCAGTTCAGTTTAGAATTTATTGTCGTCTCGCCTTTACACCAAATTACAGAAAAGTATCAACCTTTATGAAAGGTTGATACATGTATTCCAAATGTACATCCAGATAACTGGTCATCATCAGTAAACGTTTCATCAAGAATTATAACCTGCATGCAAATCTCAGTCAGTCGGTCTATGTGTGTGGCTACAACCGACACAGAGACACTGAGGCATCATCCCTGCCTAACCCAACCCCAAGATAGAGGTCCTCCTGGGTGAAGGTGGCCTGGAAGGTGTGGATGTGTTTCAGTGTGTCTGAGGACCCTCCTACATCTGGGGACACTCTGTAGAAGGACAGAGTGCCATTAGGCCTGTCCAGATACACTCCTACTCTTTTAGAAGGCTCAGGGAGACGCAGGACTGTTCTAATACCGTTGTGCCAGGCAGTGTAACCACCATCATGACAATAAAGAATCCAGGAATTGTGATTCCTTCCAAGCCTGCTTTCACCAGCACTTCCTCTTCTTGAGATTCCTCTGTATGTCACGCCTATCTCAACACGTTGTTTCCTCTCTACCTCCCAGTAACAGCGGCCAGTCAGAGCCTCATTGATGCATTGATAGTTTTCTGTAATTTGGTGTAAAGGCGAGATGACAATAAATTCTAAACCGAACTGGTATTTCTGTGACTGTTTGATTATTTCATTAATTTCAAAAGGGTATTTTGTTTTCAAAGCTAAGCGTTGGTTAATGCTTATTAACAGAGTTTTGTACACGCTATTTTAACCATTATAAATGTAGTGGGCCTACTTATTTATTCACATAATATATAGACAGCAAGCGAGACAAAGCCAAAAACAATGGAAATGTGTTGGGATGACTTCAACATCTAATGTGTTACGTCCCAGTTCGCTAGGGAAAGGGGAGGCAACATAAAACCAGGTACTTTTGGCAAAGTTATTTATTAACAAGGAACTTGTTGTTCTATGTGAAAGTATAACATTTTAGAGCCCATACAGTTGAACTGGTTAAAGTAGAAGTAACTCAGTCTGGCCTAATGGCGATCAAAGAAAAAGTATGTTTAGAACTGGATTAGATGTTAATTATCTTAAACATTATATAAAAGTTGAAAAATAAATCCCTGAATTTAATGTATTTAATTTATACGATTTAACGGAGTTGGTAGCTGTTGAACTGTGTGTGTGTGTGTGTGTGTGTGTGTGTGTGTGTGTGTGTGTTAAATTGGTTTGTAGATGGGTGGGGTTCCTCCGTGTCTGTCAGTTATTCTCTCGCTCTCGCTCTCGCTCTCTCTCTCTCGCTCTCTCTCTCTCTCTCGGTCAGAATCTTATAATCTACGTTCAATAATCTAACTCGCCTATAATTCCCTAAATCAAACTTACTTCCCTTCTTACACAGTATTGTTATCAGCCCTTGTACCATTCTCTCCTGCACTATCCCTGTTCTCTCCATCTCCCTAAATCCCTCCACTAAAATGGGTGCCTTCTGTGCCGTTTTATGTGTTTCTTGATATGGTCCCCACAGTGTGTGTGTGTGTGTGTGGGGGGGGGGGGGGGGGGGGGGGGGGGGGATGCATGTGCATGAATGCACGTGTCTGAAACCTTTGATTTACCAGAAAAAAACGCAAGTTTGCTGAGAGAGGGCGATTCCTGTGAGTTATCCGAGGCTGTGATTGGCTGTCTGGACTCCCCAATGCTTCACAGTCCTGTATGTTCCTCATTGTTCAAGTCTGCTTCCTCATTTGAACTTCTGTCTTTCTCAGTGAGGAGCCCTTAACTCAAACTTTCTCTAGATCGTCGTTTAATCACTTTTACCTGATTTACTTGTTTTAGGAACACTTTAACCTCTGTTTCTTCCCTTGCATTTATACTTTTATAACTTTATACTGTCTGGGAACACATTTTAATCACGGAATAGATAAGGTAAGCCTACAGTTTACTACAGTTTATATTGTCTGTAGGTTATTGGTATATTAAATGATTTAATCTTGGGAAATGTGTCCGTGTAACGCATATCAATTACATTTTACTGACTCATTTTACTAAAGAGAAATACAACGTTAGTTTAATGTTTAATATATTGTTCTTTTCTGAGCCATGTGGTAAATTGAACATTGCGTTCAATATTCAAGTGATTCATTTGTCTTGATGCTATTCAAAATAAAAAGAAGGACGTGACAGAAATCCTTTGAATGTCCTTATATTTAAATCACAAGTTAAATATGTGTGCGTAGCGCAGACGCCTTGTGACCAGCGCTGCCAACTCTTTCACCCCCCCCCCCCCCCCCCCCCCCCCCCCCCCCCCCCCCCCCCCCCCCCCCCCCCCCCCCCCCCCCGAGAGGAGGTCACTTGGTAAGGAGGGAACACTATTGGACCTCCGTCTGAGAACCTGTCTCCTCTTGGACTGAACATAGACCAGGACTTCTCATTTATCTCTATTCATTAGCTATTTAGATTTAGAGGTTGTTTAAGATGTTCATTTAGAGGTCAAACGTTTGCTGTTTATCTATCAGAGATCTACTCAACATATTTCTATATGTATTTTTTTATATTAGAAGTGTCATATACTATGTGAACGCGATATGATGCGTTTTGGTTACTTTCACGTTACTTGTAGTGGTTGGCTGTATTTCCTCCTCTGTTGGTTTAAGGGTTTTGATTCGCTGAAGGCCCCTTGACTGTTTTTCTCATCCTAATGGTAGAACATGATAGTCTAATCACCAACGAGGGTGTGGCCGGTATGACATGCAGTGCCTGTATCTTATTGTAGGGCCTATATAACATGCAGTGCCTGCATGTTATTGTAGGGCCTATATAACATGCAGTGCCTGTATCTTATTGTAGGGCCTATATAACATGCAGTGTATCTTATTGTAGGGCCTATATAACATGCAGTGTATCTTATTGTATAGCCTATATAACATGCAGTGCCTCTATCTTCTTTTTGATCTTGCAGCAATAACATGCAGCAATTGTTATGTTATGAAGCACAACATTAAACAGCAATAATATGTTATCTTTTGTCTCAAAATACCATTTCTGCACAAAATCCGATGGTAGCAGGTGACCCTGCCACATGCCACCCAGGTGGCTTTGCTGGGCTCCTCCCACACCAGGATACTGGTAGTTGATGAAAACCAGTTTATTGTAGAGTTTGAAAGTCTGTTGTATGCAGAGCAGGAGGTGAATACTGACATGTCAGCGCTCTCTCTCCCTCTGTGTGTGTGTGTGTGTGTGTGTGTGTGTGTGTGTGTGTGTGTGTGTGTGTGTGTGTGTGTGTGTGTGTGTGTGTGTGTGTGTGTGTGTGTGTGTGTGGTGACGGCTGGTTTAACCTGTGAGCCTTGATTGGTCAATGCACCACAGGTGTGCAGCCCCACCCTGCCCCAGAGTCCAGTCAGTCTGACCCTTTCCAATGCGTCATATACCTGTATCTTCCTCATTGTTCAAGTCTGCTTCCTCATTTGCCCTTCTGTCTTTCTCAGTGAGGAGCCCTTAACTCAAGCTTTCTCTAGATCAATTTTAATCCATTTTCCCTGATTTCCTTTTTTTAGGAACACTTTAGCCTGTTTCTCCCTTTGCATTTATACTTTTTATAACTTTATACTGTATAGGGCAGAGCACATTTTCATCATGGAATAGATAAGGTAAGCCTATTGTTTACTACAGTTTACTATACTTTAGAGAAATACAACGTTAGTTAATGTTTCACTGTTGTGCTTTTCTGAGCCATGTGGTAACTTGAACATTGCGTTCAATATTCAAGTGGTTCATTTGTCTTGATGCTGCTCAAAATGAAAAGAAGGACGTGACAGAAATCTTTTGAATGTCCTTATACACTGCTCAAAAAAATAAAGGGAACACTTAAACAACACAATGTAACTCCAAGTCAATCACACTTCTGTGAAATCAAACTGTCCACTTAGGAAGCAACACTGATTGACAATAAATGTCACATGCTGTAGTGCAAATGGAATGACAACAGGGGGAAATTATAGGCAATTAGCTAGACACCCCCAATAAAGGAATGGTTCTGCAGGTGGTGACCACAGACCACTTCTCAGTTCCTATACTTCCTGGCTGATGTTTTGGTCACTTTTGAATGCTGGCGGTGCTTTCACTCTAGTGGTAGCATGAGACGGAGTCTACAACCCACACAAGTGGCTCAGGTAGTGCAGCTCATCCAGGATGGCACATCAATGTGAGCTGTGGCAAGAAGGCTTGCTGTGTCTGTCAGCGTAGTCTCCAGAGCATGGAGGCGCTACCAGGAGACAGGCCAGTACATCAGGAGACGTGGAGGAGGCCGTAGGAGGGCAACAACCCAGCAGCAGGACCGCTACCTCCGCCTTTGTGCAAGGAGAAACAGGAGGAGCACTGCCAGAGCCCTGCAAAATGACCTCCAGCAGGCCACAAATGTGCATGTGTCTGCTCAAACGGTCAGAAACAGACTCCATGAGGGTGGTATGAGGGCCCGACGTCCACAGGTGGGGGTTGTGCTTACAACCCCCAACACTGGACGTCTCTCAGAGAGAGAGAGAGAGAGAGAGAGAGAGAGAGAGAGAGAGAGAGAGAGAGAGAGAGAGAGAGAGAGAGAGAGAGAGAGAGAGAGAGAGAGAGAGAGAGAGAGAGAGAGAGAGAGAGAGAGAGAGAGAGAGAGAGAGAGAGAGAGAGAGAGAGACACAGTTGTTGGCTCAAGAGTGACCTGAGGTTTCTTTTGGGGGGGGGGGGGGGGGGGTTGTAGAAGTGCACCTGGCCAGGGCAGATGAAACATTGTGAGAGTCAGAGGTGCAAAGGAGGAAGGGATTTTCTTTAAAAAAACGACTGAAGTGTTCAGTAGTGTGTGAGCAGACAGAGCTCAGACAGCTAGAGGAGGATTCTACATGGAGGTGTTCAGTAGTGTGTGAATAGACAGAGCTCAGACAGCTAGAGGAGGATTCTACATGGAGGTGTTCAGTAGTGTGTGAGCAGACAGAGCTCAGACAGCTAGAGGAGGATTCTACATGGAGGTGTTCAGTAGTGTGTGAGCAGACAGAGCTCAGTCAGCTAGAGGAGGATTCTACATGGAGGTGTTCAGTAGTGTGTGAGCAGACAGAGCTCAGACAGCTAGAGGAGGATTCTACATGGAGGTGTTCAGTAGTGTGTGAATAGACAGAGCTCAGACAGCTAGAGGAGGATTCTACATGGAGGTGTTCAGTAGTGTGTGAGCAGACAGAGCTCAGACAGCTAGAGGAGGATTCAACATGGAGGTGTTCAGTAGTGTGTGAGCAGACAGAGCTCAGACAGCTAGAGGAGGATTCTACATGGAGGTGTTCAGTAGTGTGTGAATAGACAGAGCTCAGACAGCTAGAGGAGGATTCTACATGGAGGTGTTCAGTAGTGTGTGAGCAGACAGAGCTCAGACAGCTAGAGGAGGATTCAACATGGAGGTGTTCAGTAGTGTGTGAGCAGACAGAGCTCAGACAGCTAGAGGAGGATTCTACATGGAGGTGTTCAGTAGTGTGTGAGCAGACAGAGCTCAGACAGCTAGAGGAGGATTCTACATG
>JACYXH010000560.1:0-15000 GCA_026745465.1 Lota lota | reverse complement strand
TCTCACCCCAAATCCACCCCAACACCACCCCAGCCCCAACACCACCCCAACACCACCCCAACACCACCCTAACACTAACACCACCCCAACACCACCCCAACACCAACACCACCACAACACCAACCCTACCCCAAAACCATCCCAACACCACACCACCCCAACACCACACCGCCCCAACACCACCCCAATACGACCCAACACCACCCCAACACAATACCAACTAAACACAAACACCACCACATTACCAACACAACCCCATCACCATCCCAACATAAACACCAACCCAACCCCAACATCACCCCAACAACACACCACACCGCCCAAACACCAACACCAACACAACCCCAACACTATATTACCCCAACACCATCACCATCCCAACACTAACACCACCCCAACACCACCCAACACCACCCAACACCACCCAACACCAACACCACTTCCACACCACCACCACCACCCCAACACCACCACCACACCAACACCCACCCAACACCACCCCAACACCAACACCACCCCAACACCAACACCACCCCAAAACCACACCACCCCAAAACCACCCCAACCCAAACCCCACACCACCCTAACACCACCCCAACACCACCCCAACACAAACAACACACCAAAACCACACCAACACCACCCCAACACCTCCCAAAACCAACACCACCCCAACACCACCCGAAAACCACCCCAAATCCAACACCATTTCAAAACAACCCCAACACCAACACCACCCCAACACCACCCCAACACCACCCCAACACCACCCAACATCACCCCAACACCAATTCAACACCACCCACACCCCACACCCCAACACCAACACCACCCCATCTCCACCCCAAATCCACCCCAACACCACCCCAACACCAACACCACCCCAACACCACCCCAAAACCACCCCAACCCCAACACCACCCCAACACCAAAACCACTTCAACACCACCCTCACCCCAACACCAACACCACCCCCACACCACCCCAACACCACCCCATCCCAAACACCACCCTAACACCACCCCAACACCAACACCACCCCAAAATCAACACCACCTTAAAACCACCCCAAAACCACCCCAACACCAACACCACCCCAACACAACCACAACACCACCCAACACCACCCCAACACCAACACCACCCCAACATAAACACCAACACCACCCCAACACCACCCAACATCACCCCAACACCAACACCACTTCAACACCACCCACACCCCACACCCCAACACCAACACCACCCCATCTCCACCCCAAATCCACCCCAACACCACCCCAACACCAACACCACCCCAAAACCACCCGAACCCCAACACCACCCCAACACCAAAACAACTTCAACACCACCCTCACCCCAACACCAACACCACCCCCACACCACCCCCACACCACCCCATCCCAAACACAACCCTAACACCACCCCAACACCAACACCACCCCAAAATCAACACCACTTTAAAACCACCCCAAAACCACCCCAACACCAACACCACCCCAACACCAACACCACCCCGACACCACCCTAACACTAACACCACCCCAAAACCACCCCAACACCACACCACCCCAACACCACCCCAATACGACCCAACACCACCCCAACACAACACCAACCAAACACAAACACCACCACAACACCAACACAACCCCATCACCATCCCAACATAAACACCACCCAACAACAACCCTAACATCACCCCAACACCACACCACACCGCCCAAACACCAACACCACCCCAATACCACCCAACACCATCACCACCCCAACACTATATTACCCCAACACCATCACCACCCCAACACTAACACCACCCCAACACCACCCAACACCACCCCAACACCAACACCACTTCAACACCACCACCACCCCAACACCAACACCACATCAACACAACCCCAACCCCATCACCAACGCAACACCAACACCACCCTAACACCTCCCCAACACCACCCCAACACAAACAACACCCCAAAACCACACCAACACCACCCCAAGACCTCCCAAAACCAACACCACCCCAACACCACCCGAAAACCACCCCAAATCCAACACCATTTCAAAACAACCCCAACACCAACACCACCCCAACACCACCCCAACACAAACACCGACACCACCCCAACACCACCCAACATCACCCCAACACCACTTCAACACCACCCACACCCCAACACCAACACCACCCCAACACCACCCTATCTCCACCACAACACCACCCCAAATCCACCCCAACACCACCCCAACACCAACACCACCCCAACACCACCCCAAAACCACCCCAACCCCAACACCAACCCAACACCAAAACCACTTCAACACCACCCTCACAACAACACCACCCCAACACCACCCCATCCCAAACACCACCCTAACACCACCCCAACACCACCCCAAAATTAACACCACCTTAAAACCACCCCAAAACCACCCCAACACGAATACCACCCCAACACCAACACCACCCCGACACCACCCTAACACTAACACCACCCCAAAACCACCCCAACACCACACCACCCTAACACCACCCCAATACGACCCAACACCACACCAACACAACACCAACCAAACACAAACACCACCACAACACCAACACAACCCCATCACCATCCCAACATAAACACCACCCAACAACAACCCCAACATCACCCTAACACCACACCACACCGCCCAAACACCAACACCAACACCACCCCAATACCACCCAACACCATCACCACCCCATCACTATATTACCCCAACACCATCACCACCCCAACACTAACACCACCCCAACACCACCCAACACCACCCCAACACCAACACCACTTCAACACCACCACCACCCCAACACCACACCAACACAACCCCAACCCCATCACCAACGCAACACCAATCCAACCCCAACACCACCCAAACACCACCCCAACACCAACAATAACCCATCACCAACACCACCCCAACACCACTCAAACACCATACAACCCCAACACCAAAACCACCCAAACTCCACCCAACACCAACACCACCCCAATACCACCCCAACAGCAACACTACCCCAACTCAACCCAAACACCACCCCACCACCACCACAACATTAACACCATCCCAACACCAACACCACCCCAAATCCACACAACCCCCCCATTAACACCACCCCAACACCAACACCACCCAAACACCACACACCACACCAACACCAACACCACCCCAACACTAACGTTTTTGGACCACGCCATGTGTAGTAATTTACTCGGCCAGCGGTGTCAGTGTTTCCCGAATATACGAACGACCGTTGTAGAAACCTACACATGGCTAAATAGTATATTTCAATAGCCAGAGTCGTACAGAATCCCCCCCCCCCCCCACCTTATTACAAAGTCATTGTGTCTATTAATTTATCTTCTGATGACCTCTGATGTACCAATTTGAATCACTTAGTGTTGGGCTAAAGCCACAAGATTGATAATATTACATGTGGTGGAGGCCTCCTCTTAACGTAAGCATCAGTTCACCAAACAGAAGCAGGGTTAGTGTGTTCAGGGTGATGAAGACATTACTTTTTAATCAATAAACCATTTGATGGAGACACACGTTGACACAAACAGTTGAATTGAGAGAGATGGAGAGAGAGCGTGTAATTTAGAGACAGTCATCCTTGCCCCCCCCCCCCCCCCCCCCCCCAGGTCGACCAACCACAGGCCCGAGTTCCTGTCTCTTTTTACTGAGCTGATTTGACCTTTGAGCAACTCTCCATTTCTCCTATTGGTTTGAATGGGAGAGTTTGATGGTGTTCGTTAGCTCACTTCCCGGAGAAGGGGAAGGTCGCACCAAGCCGAGACTCGACACGCTCATATTAGGACCCCTCCAGTATACTCTGTCCGAATCCCGGCCCCCTGCGACCTCGGGGGGCCGCACCAGGGCCCTTTGACCCCCGGCGCCGCAAAGGTCAAATAACAGGGGGAGAGGTAACAGGCCCGGTGCGCGGCCCCCTTTGGGCCTAGGTGCTTGACATTGACATTGGGGGCCAGGGACACTTGTCATCCCTGGCCCCCCCCCGGGTCGACCGACCACAGGCCCGAGTTGATATCTCATTCCTCTGATGTTTTATGAACAATATTTATATCCCATTCTTTTCAATGTGACAAATGTACACGTGCTCGGGTGACTAGTGAAGACTCACTTCCTGTTGGGCTACATCCATCAAATTGATAATCTCACATGTGGTGGAGGTCCCCTTAACTATGGAAAAGACCACAGGGCTCTAGCTTTATGCAAAGTCCTTCTAGGGCCTTCCATAGGAGCCTGTTGTGTAGGCCTCTGACGCGGCCGTTTAAATACCTTCCGGTTGGGCTAGAAGCACAACATTAATAACTTTACATGTAGTCGAGGTCCTCTTTCATATACAAAAGACCCCGGGGCCCTAGCTTACTGCCAAGTGTCGGTGACCTATAGGTCACCCACAATTTTCAACACAAATAGTACATATCCAACTACTATCCGTACTACTATCCGTACTAACCCTAACCCTAACCCCAATACCACCCAACACCACCAACACCATCCCTAAACAAACACCACCCGGACACCACTCTAACACCAACACCACCCTAACACCACCCCAACTCCTCCCAACACCAACACCACCCCAACACAACACCACCCCAACACAACACCACTTCAACACCACCCCCACCCCAACACCACCCCAACACCAACACCACCCCAAAACCAACACCACCCCAAAACCAACACCACCCCAAAACCACCCCAACCCCAACCCCACCCCAACACCAACCCAACTCCACACCAACTCCACCCCAACCCCAACACCACCCCAACACCGACACCACCCTAACACTAACACCACCTCAACTCCACCCCAACACCACCCTAACACCAACAGACCCCAAACCCCAACACCACCCCAACACCACCATACCACCACCCCAACACCAACACCACCCCAACACCACCCCAACTCCACCCCAACACCACCCTACACCAACACCACCTTAACACCAACCCCACCCCAACACCACCCCAACTCCACCCCAACACCAACACCACCCCTACACCACACCAACACCACCCCAACACCAACACCACCCCTACACCACACCACACAAACACATACATCACCCCAACACCACCCCAACCCCATCACCATCCCAACATAAACAACACCCCAACACCAACACCACCCCAAAACTACCCCAACACCTCACCACCCCAACACTAACACCACCCCAACACCACCCAACACCACCCCAACATCAACACTACTTCAACACCACCCACACCCTAACACCAACACCACCCCAACAGCACCCTAACTCCACCAAAACACCACCCCAACACCAAAACCACTTCAACACCACCCTCACCCCAACACCAACACCACCCCACACCACCCCAACACCACCCCATCCCAAACAGCACCCAACAGCACCTAACACCACCCCAACACCAACACCACCCCAACACCAACACCACCTTAACCCCACCCCAAAACCCTACCAACACCAAACCAGCACAGTGCACACACGAGCAGCAGAGCTATGAGAGCAGCAGACAGCGGAATCAGTCAGAGTAGGAAGTTTGGTGTGTGTGTGTGTGTGTATGTGTGTGTGCTTGTGGGTGTGTGTGTGTTGCATCAATATAGACATGATTATTAAGCTGCATTTGCGACCCACATAAACATAATATTATGAAACGCAAAAATGTGAATTTATTTTCAAACGTAGGTTAACCCACCCCTAGGTATTTTATTTAGTTACAAATCCAACTAGATTTTGTTATGTGTGTGTGTGTGTGTGTGTGTGTGTGTGTGTGTGTGTGTGTGTGTGTGTGTGTGTGTGTGTGTGTGTGTGTGTGTGTGTGTGTGTGTGTGTACTACGTGGTAGGGGCAAGGAGGGAACTTGGATTGGGCCTAAGTCTCTTAACCTCAGGGTTCAGAGGATAGCCTAGCATCACAGAGCCAGAGTCTAGGGTCATGGGGTCAAGGTCCCTCTGTCATGGGGGAGGTTGTTAGAGTCATCCAACATTAGCTCACATCCAACAGTTCACCTCCCTGCTCAAGCTTTGACACACTCTGTGTTTTAAGATGCCTCGACCAAGTGCAAATATATAAATATACACACACACACACCTATACACACACACACACGCACACATACACACACACACACGTTCCCTAGTTTCTGCCCCAGTTTGTCGGTTCGGATGGGGGGGGGGGGGGGGGGGGGGGAGGATGCTGTAACCCCATTCACTACATGTATTTCCTGTGTCGTTAGTATAATGTTTGTCTGTGTTAATTAGTAACTCTGGTCACCTGTGTTCCATGTATTGGAAGTTCTCTAGCTGCTGGCCCAGTTTGTCGGTTCCTTGTTTGTTGTAGGTTTATTTCTGTCTGTGTACATGAAGGAAAGATTCCTTTTGCACCTACCCCTCTGAGTCTGATGTCTGCATTTGGGTTCACCTCCCTGCACAAGCCGTGACACACTCAGTGTTTTAAGATGCCTCGACCAAATGCAAATATATATCCATATATTAACCTCCCTCCCCTCTCGCTATCACACGCTTCGTCTCCCTTCCTCCTCTATCAGAGTATTTTGTATTTGTAAATTCCCAAACATGTTTGCCTACAGGGATTTACATAATCAGTATCAGTCCTGAATAAAAAAAACATTCTAACCATAAGAGTCTTGAGACTTGACTTGGACCTGTGCACAAACAGCAACCTTTCATTCAGAAAGAGGACAAACCACTGTAATATTAACTTCATTACGCCCACATCATATCATAAATATGTTTGTTTGTTCAAATGGATGCAGTATGTTTGTTTTGTTATCAGTAGCCTACATGTATTGTCTCAAAATCATCATATGCACTCATTTTTACCATATACTCATTAGGTGCATTTTTATTGGCTGTCTTTTACAGATTTTATCCAATGAAGATTGTCAGTGATCTTCAAATCATCACACACACATCACTGGACACACATACACCCACACATACACACATCAACACCAAGAAACCATACAACAATGTAATGCTGTCATTATTCAACTGTCTGAGCTGTAATTTACCCACGTTAAACACACACACACACACACACACACACACACACACACACACACACACACACACAACATGTATTTAAGTTCTCTAGTTTCTGCCTGGGGCACTATATAAATATTTCTCTCTCTCTCTCTCTCTCTCTCTCTCTCTCTCGCTCTCTCTCTCTATCCTTTGTATTTGTATATTCACAGACTGTTTACCTACAGGGATTTAAATAACCCTGCAGTTTTTATTATCCAACCCTCTGCTTGTTTAAGCATCTGATTTTGTAAGGTCATAAACATTGACCAAAGTGCTTGGCTTTGTTACTTTAATATTAAATACTCATGAATATTAATATTACTTAAGAACATTTTGTTCTGTTCTGGAGACATGGGTTCAACTCCCACCAAAAACAACCACCCCCACACCAGCACCACCCCAACATCAACACCACCCCAACACCACCTCAACTCCACCCCAACACCAAATCCACACCAACACAAAATCCTCACCAACACTATCACCACACCACCTTAAACACCATCACCACATAAACACTACCCCAACACCAACACCACCCCAACACTACCCCAACACTACCCCAACACCAACACCACCCCAACACTACCCCAACACTACCCCAACACCATCACCACTTCAACACCACCCGACACATACACCACCCAAACACCACCCAATACCAACCCTACCCCAACTCCACCCCAACACCAAAACCACCCCAACACCACCCCAAAACCACAACACCCCAACACCAACACCACCCTAACATCGACACCCCAACACCACCCTAACATCAACACCATCCCCACACCAATTCCTCCCCAACACCACCTTAACACCACCCCAACCCCAACACCACCCCAACCAAACCATATTACCACCTCAACACCACCTCGACACCACCCTGACACCACCCCACACCTCCCAACTCCAACACCACCCTAACTTCACCCCAACACCACCCTAACCCCTACACCACACCATCCCAACACCACCCCAACACTAACTCCACCCCAACACTACCCCAACACCAACACCACTTCAACACCACCCTCACCCCAAGACCAATACCACCCTAACACCAACACCACCCCATCATCACCACAACACCAACCCTACCCCCACACCACCCCAACACCACCCAACACTAACACCACCCCAATACCAACACCATCCCAAAACCAACACCACCCGGACACCACTCCAACACCACCCTAACACCACCCTAACCCAACACCATACCGCCCCAACACAACTCCAATACCTCCCAACACCAACACCGCTCCAACACAACACCACCCCAACACCAACACCACCCCAACTCCAACATCACCCTAACACCACCCCAACACCAACACCACCCCAAAATCACCCCAACACCACATCAACCAAACACCACCCCAAAATCACCCCAACACCACACCACCCAAACACCACCTCAACACCACCCAACACCTCCCAACTCCAACACCACCCTAACTCCACCCCAACACCACTCTAACACCAACACCACACCATCCCAACACCACCCCAACACAAACACCACTTCCACAACCCAACACCAACACCATCCTAACTCCACCCCAACACTACCCCAACACCAACACCACTTCAACACCACCCTCACCCCGAGACCAAGACCACCCTTTCACCAACACCACCCCAACATCACCACAACACCAACCCTATCCCAACACCACCCCAACACCACCCAACACCAACACCACCCCAATACCAACACCATCCCAAAATCACCCCAACACCACACCACCCAAACACCACCCAACACCACCCAACAATAACACCAACCAAATACCAACACCACCCTAACACCAACACCACCCCAACACCACCCAAAAACCATCACCATCCAACACCACCTCAACATCACCCCAACACCAACACCACCCCGACACCAACACCACCCTTACACCACCCCAACATCACCCCAAAACCATCACCACCCCAACTTTAACCCAACACCAACACCAACCCAACACCACCCAACACCAACACCATCTCAACACCAACACCACCCCAACACCATTCTTACACAACACCACCCCAACACCAACACCACCCCAACACCTCTCTAACACCAACACCATCCCAACACCAACACCACCCCAACACAAACACCACCCCAACACCACCCCAACACAAACACCACCCCAACACCATCCTTACACAACACCACCCCAACACCAACACCGCCCCAACCCCTCTCTAACACCTACACCAACACTACCCAAACACCACCCAACACCACCCCAACGCCAACACCACCCCAGCACCAACAAAAACCACCCGAACACCAACACCACCTCATCACCACCCCAACATCACCCCAAAACCACCCCAACCCCAACACCAACCGGACACACCCCAACACCAACACCACCCAACACCAACACCACCTCAACACCAACACCACCCCAAAACCAACACCACCCCAACACCAAAACCCCCCAAACACAACCCAACACCAACATCAACACCATCCCAACACCACCCCAAAATCACCCCAACACCACACCACCCAAACACCAACACTACACCAACACCACCCAACACTAACACCACCCTAACACCACCCCAACACCACCCTAACACCACCCCAACACCAGCCCAACACACCCCAAACACCATCACCGCACAACACCACCTCAACACCTACCCAACACCACCCAACACCAACACCACCCCAACACCAACTCCTCCCCAACACCACCCCAACCACAACAACACACCAGCACCACCCCAACTCCACCCCTACCCTAACACAACCGCAACACCAACACCACCCCAACACAACCCCAACACTAACACAACTCCAACACCACCCCAAAACCAAACCTCCCCAACACCAACACCACCCCAAAACCACTCTAACACCAGCACCACCCCAACACCACCCCAAAACCAACACCACCCCAACTCCAAAACCACCCCAACACCACCACAAACCACAACAACCCAACAACAACACCACCCAAACACCACCCTAACAGCAACACCATCCGAACACCGCCCCAACCATATCACCACCCCAACAATAACACCACACCAACTCCACCCCAACTCCACCCCTAGCCCAACACCACCCCAAAACCACCCCAACACCAACAACACCCCAAAACCACACAACCCCAACACCAACACCACACCACACACCCCAACAGCTAAACCACCCCAACACCACCCCAAAACCACATTACCCCAACACCACCCCAACACCATCCCAACACCACCCCAACACCAACCCAACACCCTCACCACCCCAACACCACCCCAACACCACACCACCCCAACAGCAAGACCATCCAAACACCACCCAACAACAACACCACCCCAACACCACCCCAACACCAGCAACACCCCGACTCCACCCCAACTCCACTCCAACACCAACACCACCCCAACACCATTCCTACCACCACCCCAACATCAACACCACCCAAGCACCGCCCAACATCAACATCACCCCAACACCAACACCAACCCAACACAAGCACCACCCCAACATCACACAATCCCAACACCAACACCACCCCAACACCACAAAAGAAGAGGAAGAGAGAACAGATGTGTTTATTGCCGCTACGCTCGCTGCAGGAACGCGCCCCGGCGTGCACGCGCACAGTGCACACACGAGCAGCAGAGCTATGAGAGCAGCAGACAGCGGATTCAGTCAGAGTAGCAAGTAGAGGAAGCAGCGCTCCGGGTTTGGTGTGTGTGTGTGTGTGTGTGTGTGTGTGTGTGTGTGCTTGTGGGTGTGTGTGTGTGTGTGTGTGTGTGTGTGTGTGTGTGTGTGTGTTGCATCAATATAGACATGATGCAACACCCACCCCTAGGTATTTTATTTAGGAACAAATCCAACTATATTTTAAGATGTGTGTGTTTGTGTGTGTATGTGTGTGTGTGTGTGTGTGTGTGTGTGTGTGTGTGTGTGTGTGTGTGTGTGTGTGTGTGTCTGTCTGTGTGTGTGTGTACTACGTGGTAGGGGCAAGGAGGGAACTGGGATTGGGCCTAAGTCTCTTGACCTCAGGGTTCAGAGGATAGCCTAGCATCATAGAGCCAGAGTCTAGGGTCATGGGGTCAAGGTCCCTCTGTCATGGGGGAGGTTGTTAGAGTCATCCAACATTAGCTCACATCCAACAGTTCACCTCCCTGATCAAGCTTTGACACACTCTGTGTTTTAAGATGCCTCGACCAAATGCAAATATATAAATATATTGACACACACACACACACGCACACACATACACACACACACACACACACACACACACACATACGCACACACACACACACGCACACGCACACACACACACGCACACGCACACACACACGTTCCCTAGTTTCTGCCCCAGTTTGTTGGTTTCTTGTTTGTTGTAGGTTTGTTTATGTCTGCCTGGGGGGGGGGGGGGGGGGGGGGTGCTGTAACCTCACTACATGTATTTCCTGTGTCGTTAGTGTAATGTCTGTGTTAATTAGTAATTCTGGTCACCTGTGTTCCATGTATTGGAAGTTCTCTAGCTGCTGGCCCAGTTTGTCGGTTCCTTGTTTGTTGTAGGTTTGTTTCTGTCTGTGTACATGAAGTAAAGCTTCCTTTTGCACCCACCCCTCTGAGTCTGATGTCTGCATTTGGGTTCACCTCCCTGCACAAGCCGTGACACACTCACTGTTTTAAGATGCCTCGACCAAATGCAAATATATACACATATATTAACCTCCCTCCCCTCTCGCTATCACTCGCTTCGTCTCCCTTCCTCCTCTATCAGAGTCCTTCGTATTTGTAGTTTCCCAACATGTTTGCCTACAGGGATTTACATAATCAGTATCAGTCCTGAATAAAAAAAACATTCTAACCATAAGAGTCTTGAGACTTGACTTGGACTTGCAAACAGCAACCTTTCATTCAGAAGGAGGACAAATCATTGTAATATTAACTTCATTACGCACACATCATATCATAAATATTTGTTGTTTGTTCAAATGGATGCAGTGTGTTTGTTTTGTTATCAGTAGCCTACATTTACCGTCTCAAAATCATCATATGCACTCATTTTTACCATATTCACATTAAATGCATTTTTACTGACTGTCTTTTACTGATTTTATCCAATGATTATTGTCAGTGATCTTCAAATCATCACACACACAGCACTGGACACACAGACACCCACACATACACACATCAACACCAAGAAACCATGCAACAATGTAATGCTGTCATTATTCAACTGTCTGAGCTGTAATTTACCCACGTTAAACACACACGCACGCACACACACACACACACACACACACACACACACACACACACACACACACACACACACACAACATGTATTTAAGTTCTCTAGTTTCTGCCTGGGGCACTATATAAATATTTCTCTCTCTCTCTCTCTCTCTCTCTCTCTCTCTCTCTCTATCCTTTGTATTTGTATATTCACAGACTGTTTACCTACAGGGATTTAAATAGGCCTGCAGTTTTTATCATCCAACCCTCTGCTTGTTTAAGCATCTGATTTTGTAAGGTCATAAACATTGACCCAAAGTGCTTGGCTTTGTTACTTTAATATTAAATACTCATGAATATTAATATTACTTAAGAACATTTTGTTCTGTTCTGGAGACATGGGTTCAACTCCCACCAAAAACAACCACCCCCACACCAGCACCACCCCAACATCAACACCACCCCAACACCAACTCAACTCCACCCCAACACCAAATCCACCCCAACACAAACTCCTCCCCAACACTATCACCACACCACCTTAAACACCATCACCACCCCAACACTACCCCAACACCATCACTACTTCAACACCACCCCGACACACACACCACCCAAACACCACCCAATACCAACCCTACCCCAACTCCACCCCAACTCCACCCCAACACCACCCCAAAACCACAACACCCCAACACCAACACCACCCTAACATCGACACCCCAACACCACCCTAACATCAATACCATCCCGACACCAATTCCTCCCCAACACCACCTTAACACCACCCCAACCCAACCCCAACACCACCCCAACCCAACCATAACACCAACCCATTACCACCTCAACACCACCTCGACACCACCCCGACACCACCCCACACCTCCCAACTCCAACTCAAACGCCACCCTAACTCCACCCCAACACCACCCTAACACCAACAACACACCATCCCAACACCACCCCAACACTAACACCACCCCAACACAAACACCACTTCCACACCCCAACACCAACACCACCCTAACTCCACCCCAACACTACCCCAACACCAACACCACTTCAACACCACCCTCACCCCAAGACCAAGACCACCCTTACACCAACACCACCCCAACACCAACACCACCCTAACTCCAAAACCACCCCAACACCACCACAAAACCACAACAACCCAACAACAACACCATCCAAACACCACCCTAACAGCAACACCATCCGGACACCACCCCAACACCACCCCAACCATATCACCACCCCAACAATAACACCACACCAACTCCACCCCAACTCCACCCCTAGCCCAACACCACCCCAACACCACGCTAACACCAACACCACCCCAACTCCACCCCAACACCAACACCAATCTAACACAAACACACCCCAAACCCCAACCCAACACCACACAACCCCAACACCTAAACCACCCCAACACCACCCCAAAACCACATTACCCCAACATCACCCCAACACCAACCCAACACCAACACCACCCCGACACCAACACCACCCCAACTCCACCCCAACACCACCCCAACACCAACACCAATCTAACACAAACACACCCCAAACCCCAACCCAACACCACACAACCCCAACACCTAAACCACCCCAACACCACCCCAAAACCACATTACCCCAACATCACCCCAACACCAACCCAACACCAACACCACCCCAACACCACCCCAACACCACACTACCCCAACAGCAAGACCACCCAAACACCACCCAACAACAACACCACCCCAACACCAGCAACACCCCGACTCCACCCCAACCCCAACTCCACTCCAACACCAACACCACCCCAACACCATCCCTACCACCACCCCAACACCACCCGAACTTCAACACCGCCCCAACATCAACACCACCCAAGCACCACCCAACACCAACACCACCCCAACACCACCCCAACACCACACTACCCCAACAGCAAGACCACCCAAACACCACCCAACAACAACACCACCCCAACACCAGCAACACCCCGACTCCACCCCAACCCCAACTCCACTCCAACACCAACACCACCCCAACACCATCCCTACCACCACCCCAACACCACCCGAACTTCAACACCGCCCCAACATCAACACCACCCAAGCACCACCCAACACCAACACCACCCCAACACCAACACCAATCCAACACAAGCACCACCCCAACATCACACAATCCCAACACCAACACCACCAAAACACCACCCTGAGACCACCCCAACACCACAAAAGAAGAAGAGAGAACAGATGTGTTTATTGCCGCTACGCTCGCTGCAGGAACTCGCCCCGGCGTGCACGCGCACAGTGCACACACGAGCAGCAGAGCTATGAGAGCAGCAGACAGCGGATTCAGTCAGAGTAGGAAGTAGAGGAAGCAGCACTCCGGGTTTGGTGTGTTTGTGTGTGTGTGTGTGTGTGTGTGTGTGGGTGTGCTTGTGGGTGTGTGTGTGTGTGTGTGTGTGTGTGTGTGTGTGTTGCATCAATATAGACATGATGCACCCACCCCTAGGTATTTTATTTAGGAACAAATCCAACTATATTTTAATATGTGTGTGTTTGTGTGTGTGTGTGTGTGTGTGTGTGTGTGTGTGTGTGTGTGTGTGTGTGTGTGTGTACTACGTGGTAGGGGCAAGGAGTGAACTGGGATTGGGCCTAAGTCTCTTGACCTCAGGG
>JACYXH010000559.1:3137722-3141421 GCA_026745465.1 Lota lota | reverse complement strand
GCCCCAGTCCCTGGGGGAGGGTGGGCAAGGTGTGTTTGGACTGGAGGAGAGGAGGAGGGGGTAGGGGAGACCTCACATGCTATAATTCCCACCAGAACCCTGTGAGCACTGCACAAACAAGGGTCTATTTATTTTTCTACTTAACGACCCATATGAAATATTAAATATGAAATGGTATGATGGTATACCCTGGTGGTCGAGACTCATTGAGACTGGAGAAGGATAAGTTACATAAGACAATTTCATCCAAATAATGAGCAGTATCAATATTTTGTTATTTATTACTTTAACTTTCTCTCCTCTCCCGTCCATCATAGATGTAATCCCCTACATACCATAATTATTTAGCTCTTATGAATTTGACTGGCCCTTGAACTGCCCAACGTCCTCCTGAAGGCTATAACATGCCTCTACGGTAGCTAATTAATACCGTCAGACATCGTTAGAGGCTCAAATCAGGCACAACATTTTTTGCCATCATATTCACTACCAATAACAATGCACTCGATTAAACAAAACAGAGCTGCTACGCCAGCATAGAGGTTCCATTTCCTGTGGGTGGACATTATTCAAACTGAGGTTGCGTTATCCATATTTTCTTATGAGAGTTAATAAGATGATGGTTTGACTATGTGAGATTAGTGACTGGATCAGAGAAGCAATGAGAGCAAACCCTAACCCTAGCAGCCAGCCCTGTAGCTGAATGTGAACTTAAAACCTGAGCGGTCCATAGCGTATTGGTTTCATTGCCACAGCCTACATAGCTCAAATGAGGACAAAGAGTCCACAGCATCTTCACCTCACAAGTATTACGAATATAGATCCTGAACATTTAGGTTTGTTCCTTGTCTCTTAAAGAATCAGTATGCAAGAAAAAACGTTCCCCTGCTCTAAGCCCCTCCCACCAAACGATGTCCAATCCTGCACGAGCAGGTCAGTGTAGTTGGGCAAAGAATGACAACCAGGAACTTGACTTTGCAGGGAATTGTCCTGATTGGTAGCTACAAAACTAGCCCCGATTGGTTGTTGAAAATATGTTTACAGCCTACTTAACAGTCATAAGGCACTATGCAAATTTAGGTTTTCTTGCAGAATATTGGATTTGCAGATAGCTGCTGGAATATTATGAGTAATTTGATCATTTGTACTTAATTATTTTAGAGAAACACTGCCTGCTGCTCCTTTAACCCGATCATAACCACGTTCTTGGCAATTTTAATAGCAAAAAGTATTGTGCATACTTTGCTTCTTCTGAATAGTATATATTTTTCATGTTGTCATTCATAGTTGCTTACTCGTGCAATGTTAGTACACAAATGTGTTTCCCTTTTACTCTTTAAAAATATTTTATAATGCAAAAAAGTTGCACACCACGTGTAAACCATTTTCATTCTTTGCCATTGCTGAAGTCATTATGTGCTCATGCATTTGGTTAATACTTTTCATCCTCAGAGCACATTAGAAAGCAGATATGCGTGTCCGTTTCTTTAGAGCTGATTTTGTCGGGAATATATTTTCACAATGTCACATTGAGGTTAGCCTCGACTTCAATAAGATATGACAAGAAACGTTCATAGTCCTGAATTACAAAAGAAGGAACAATTATGTATCTCTCTCTCTCTCTCTCTCTCTCTCTCTCTCTCTCTCTCTCTCTCTCTGTCTCTTTCTCTCTCTCTCTCGCTTCACAAATAGCGGGAAAACATGTCAGTTGGTTGTGTGTTCTTCTGGTGGTACAATATTTTCCTAAGCTAAAGCACCAAAGTGACATCTCCATCACTGAAAGTAGTTTGTCCTTTGCAGTTCAGGGAAAATATTATGAGAAGCTAAGGAAAAAGAAGAGAGAGCAAGAGGGACGAAATGAGAGAGAGAGATGAGAGACAAGAGACGAGCAGCAGAGAGAGAGAGAGAGAGAGAGAGAGAGAGAGAGAGAGAGAGAGAGAGAGAGAGAGAGAGAGAGAGAGATATGCTGGAGGCCCGGGGGGCGGGGGGGGGGGGGGGGGGGGGGGGGGGCGGGGGCAAGTAGTGGGCTGAGTGAATGACGGAACATCTTTGACACTCTGGAGCACTTAGACAATTACTAAGAGTTTCTGCCAGTCACCACATCTGACACAACACAAACATGGGGAGGGATAATTTTACACTACACTGCCGGGCATGGGTCACTTTAAAGCATCGCGGGGGAAACCCGCTTCAGCTTGCCTTTCAAGGCCAATCTTCCAAATTGGCCCCACAAGCTAACCGGTCGTCCCAGACCCCCTATCCCTCCATATCCCTAACACCCATGCACTCTTTCTTTCGCTTACCCTCCTTCCTTCTCTCCCTTTCTCTCTTTCTGTCTCTCATTTGTTCCCTCATGTGAGAAACTTTTGTGGACTGTGTGTGTGTGGGGGGGGGGGGGGGGGGGGGGGGTCTATGTGTGTATGTGGGTGTTTGAAAGAGAGAGAATGAGAAATGGGCGGGGGGGGGCGGCAATTCTTTGAAGTGCAGCTGTCAGTCAACTTGTTTTCAGAGTGGGAACTCAGAAAGTGAAATGGGCTACAGGTGTGGGAACAGAGCCCAGATGGACCCCATTGGGTCAAAGTTGTGTTGGGAAAGGAGGAGACAGTGGTGGTGGGGGCGGGATTGAAGCAGGGATGGGGGGGCAGGAGGAGACACAGACACTGCACAATGTAGCGTTGCAGTAGGGACCCTGTGGCTACAAGTAGTACTGCAGTAAGCTATATTTTTGTCGTACTTTGAACTAAGACGACACAAAAACGTATACAAAAGCCGCAATGATTTACACAGTGAAGATTAACTTGTTTGTCAGCCATGATTTGCCATAATGCCTACATCTATAATCAGTTCACATCTTGAGAGCTTTCGCAAGTGGTGTAGAAACACTAACCCAAACATTAAACCAGCTGTAGCAAGCTTAATGTGTGTCTTTGCATTGCTTTTAGTTGTGATCCCATTCTATTTTACAAACGGCAGCACAAAACCAATGTGTGTTCATAAAATCCCTGCATGGTCCAATTTTTCCAGTGTTACATACACAGTGCGGACAGCCTTCACCGCAAGGTACGTCACGTAATCTGCACTTCAAAGGGCCGCGCATTAGTTACCGACGTTCGAACGCGAGTGTTTACAGTTCGTAAATCCCTCAAACGGCCTATAGACTGACATGCTTGTCAGACTATCGGGAGGAACTCCAACGGTGTCCACTTACAGCGGGGAAGCGTTCTCTTATTGTTACTTTCCAAATAACAGCTTTGATTTCTGTCAGCTTACCTCTAAATAGAATCAATGAGTTCAGCAGGCACTCGTCAAGGAAGTCAATACTATGCCTCGGTTGTCTACAGGAAGTTGTTTACAGGATAGAAAGCACCACCTTCCATGCCAAATTGACAGCATAACAATGCATTAAAGTATTGCTAAGTAACAGCATTCTGGCCCAAATACAAGCAATGTAGGAAAGTGGTCTAGGTATTTGCTAAAAAAGAATGAAATACGGAGAAATATTTGTCCTATATTTTTTTCTTATTGAATATTATACATGTGTCAATCAAAATACTTTCAAATATTATTTCAAGAGATAGGTGACAAGCAAGTTGCTGTCTAAGAAAAATATAATGTTTTCTGTGTGAGTTTCTGTGCATGTGTGTGTGTGTGTGTGTGTGTGTTAGCATGTGTGTGTGCCTGTGTGTGCATGTGCATGCA
>JACYXH010000559.1:3092722-3132722 GCA_026745465.1 Lota lota | reverse complement strand
TATTATCGCGTGGAAAGTTCCACGAGTTATTTTTGTGTGTTTGTGTTTTCATACGATATCAAAGGCAACCATCAATCACAAACATACAAAAGAAACAAAAGGATTTGTTCTTGCACTGCATTGTAGCTTATTACAGCAAATTCGACCTATCATCATCATCATCATCATCATCATCATCATCATCATCTCTCTCTCTCTCTCACTCTCTCTCTCTCTTTCTCTCTCTCTCTGTCTCTCGCTCTCTCTTATTTCTCTCAGCTGTAGCCTCCATGGGCCTTATCAACCATGCTGAGGGCTATGGATTGGGGTGGTGTTTGTGTGTCCATTTAGCATCACAAACACAGACACACATACACACACGCACACACTCACACACACACACATTAAAACAAAACAGCTATTGCCTGAAAACAACTAATAACAGCCAATTAGATCATCAAACAAACAAACAAAAGAGAGAATATGGCAATACACCCTCGCACAAAACCCATGGAGCAAAGGAAAGCAAAGTGAGGGGGGGGGGGGGGGGGGGGGGGGAAGGCAGCCAGGAACCCTAAGGCTGTTAAACTTTAAAGCTCCCGCTTCAAAAAACTGTACAAAATAAATAATCGGACTAAACCCATAACCCAGGGAGACCCCGGCTCGCCGCCTGATAATTGTCTGCTTTTATGACACCATCCATCCAGAACATTAGGCCCTGTGTACTCGGGGGCCTGTTGAGCCCTATCGTAAGGGGCAATTGCAAATGAGACAGGGGGTGTGTGTGGGTGGGTGTGTGTGGGTGGGTGTGTGTGGGGGGGTGGCATCACAAAGGCAGGCGTCCATGGGGATGTCTATAGGGCCGGGCTTAGCCAAATGCAGTGATCTAGGCCCACATAAACAAGTTCAAAGAGGGAGCTGAGATTGCCCAGTGACACTGCTGCGGGCAAGAATAGAACCAGCACACACAACAGAATATGCACACACACACATGCACACACATAAACACATGCAAACATACATAAACACAGATGCAAACATACACACACACACACACATATGCATATGTATACATATTGAAGCGCAATACACAAAAACAAGCATGCAATGGGCCATGGTACGTGCCTGATTGTCCCGTACCACACACACACACACACACGCACACACACACAACATCAGTTCTTACACTTTGGTCCATCGTTCAGGGTGATTTGAGGCAATTGCTGCTTTCAAACAGGATCTATAAGAGATTAAACAACCTTTGCACTCGCCTTCCCTCTGATGTGAGGAGTCTTACCTGCTGCCAGGATTTGGTCGCTGCTCACTGTATTTATATGCGGAGAGAGAGAGACAGAGAAAGACAGAAAGAGAGACAGAGCGAGAGACAGAGAGAGAAAGCATGTTGGCGTGGGTTTCTCCCACGCCTCTTCCCCTCGGACACACGTGCACACTCTTGCCCCCAGCCACGGAGCTGTGTGGGATGCGTACATCTAATTGGGCCTGGAAATAGCCTCAGCGACGAGGAAGAGGAAGGGTACACACGGTGTTTTAACATCGCGCAGCACCGCATGGATCAGAGTTTTGTAAAGGCAAATATCTAGAAATAAGACAAAAAAAAGGAAAAAACTCTTATTAAGGCAACGCTGTGATGTGTTTTGACATGGACATATTTTCTTTCCCGTGGTCTATGCGTCAATACTTAGGAATCAGACGGATATGCTGCCATGCACGCACCATAACAAGCACACACACACACACACACACACACACACACTGCCAGGCGATGCCCTGCTTCCCACTGGATATCATTAGGCGTGGTACATGCTGTAAAAATTACAATTTAATTCATCCTTCAAAGCTTCATTTACTATGAATTTCGCTTGTCTAAATCTTTTGCTGTTAATGCAGGGATCAATAGGGCATTACTGTGTGTGTGTATGTGTGTGTGCGTGTTGTGTGTGTGTGTGTGTGAGCGTGTGTGTGTGTGTGTTGTGTGTGTGTGTATGTGTGTGAGCGTGTGTGAGTGTGCGTGTGTGTGTGTGGTTTTGTGCATGCGTGTGGGAGTGTGTGTGTGTGTGTGTGTGTGTGTGTTTGCGATATCCTCAAATCCTGTGCCACTGATTTGTTAAGAATAGAACACACCAGTTCTTGAAAGTAAATTTATTCTTTAGGAGTGAGTGTCTGAGAGAGAAAGAGTAATAGAGAGGTAAAAAGACAGAGAAAGTGATCAGTGTGTGTGTGTGTATGGGAGTGTGTGGGTCTGTCTGTCTCTGTGTGCATGTGTGTGTGTGTGTGCGCATGTGTGTCTGTGTATTTCTGTGTTTGTCTCATCCCTGTAGGCTTGTACATGTCAGTAACACTCTTTAAATTCCTCCTAAATATCTGTAATGTTTTGTGATAGGGTTCCTGTGTCCCTCCCTTCAAAGAGCAGTTTAGTTCTGCTCTAATTGCATGAGGCATAATTGCAGAAATCAAGACCATCATGATTGCATTAATCAGACTAAGGATGCAGCTGAACCTGCCTTAGCATGATAACACCATGCTCTACACACCAAGTATGCGTGTGTGTGTGTGTGTGTGTGTGTGTGTGTGTGTTTGTGTGTTTGTGTGTGTGTGTGTGTGATAAGAAAGAGAGAACGAGAGAATAGACTATCAAGACAATAGATTATCTTCAATCCACAATTGGATGCTGGGCAGTGACATCACACTGTTGACCGAAAGAGGGGGTTAGTGTGATGGGGAGGAGCATCTTTTTTTCATCCATATCTACCACTAAATCTATTTATAAAAAAAGCCACGGACGGACAACTCCACTTGAGGCATTGCAAGCCCAGGCCAGCGCTGTAGCTGCATGGAGGCTGCATATGTTGCTATTGATTACCAGTCAGAAGACCAGAAAGCCTTCGGGAAACGGAGAGATGGGCAGCCATCACGGGAGGCAACGTTCCCTCAGGCCATGTATATACAACCATTTGCCTTTAAGATATTGAAAGAAATTCACCCCTACCCCCACCCTGAGGGAGTGCAATAAGTAACCAATTGTGCAGAGAATATACAGCGATACAATTCCCACAAGGCATAGTTCTTAACCAATCAAATCTTCACAGGGTGGGAGGTCAGATGTGTGTATGTTTATATGACTATGTTGTTATTTTACATGACCACGGTGACCTGTCATGGGGATTGTATAGCATTCTTGAATTCTTGTTGTTATTCATAATTATCTGGTGATAATGTCTCCTCACATTAAGAAGGAGAATGAAGATGCAAGCAGCTTGCCCCCTCACTGACTCACAGACTCCAACTTTGATTGCATATACCAGTCATAAGGTTACTTGCAAAATATGCAGTCAAAATATGTAAAGCAGTGCATGGAAAATATGTCCAAAACGACATCGATTTTTAATTTTGAATGCCTTACAGTGTTGTTTAGCATTTAATTACAGCGGCCATGCTATTATAGTATTGCATTAGTAGTCTCTTAAACAAATACAGATGTGGTCTAGTCTCTTTGATTGTCATAAAATCATTATTTAAGACCAACCTGTCAATGTTAATCCTATTCTCCATCTGTTTTATATTAAGAGGTAAAATATGAATAATTCAAAATTCTCAACACTAAACCAGTGAGCAGAGAGGCCAGATTTTCAATGCATTTGTACACATTTTTACAATTAAATCAGTGAGGGTTAGTGCTTACACTATTTTGAATATGAAAGAAGTTTTTTTCTAACTCGTGAGAATGTATAGTAGACTTTGGCACTGTACTGTGATGTGATTATAGTGGGACTCACAGCCTTCTGGTCAAATTAGATCTTGATTTCTTTTTCTCACAGAGAGTATGCCCTGAGCCAAGCGTGATTAATTTGCTACACATCGCGTTGGCTTATTCTGCGTTGGCTTATTGTGCATTGACTTATTGTGCTCATTGCAAGGAACCCACATAGTGGTGTGTGATTGTTATGAATCTCTCCTGAAGTGACAAAAAAATTGCCCAAGTCTGATTCAGGACGAATAGCTTTTTTTTTTTTTTTTTTAACCTTAATCAAAGTGTTTAATAATCATCAGCCTTCTCAGCAGCACATTGACACATTATTATTGAGCAAACCCTCTCATCATTTATTGCATGAGTGCAATGGAAACATTTCATTACCATTTGCTTACCTGCTCATATGTTGGTAATATGATAAGATACACTCAATGTTGTTGAATGTGGCCCCCTTTTTTATTCTATTTTATTATGTGACTATGGATGGAAATTAACATGACTCATCTATAATCTGGTGCAAAAATCTCTATCACTAAGGCCTTTTGTACATTGTCCCTGACTACAAATGAAAAACATAACTAAATTATGATTGTTTAATCCATCAAAGTTTGTCAATACATCTTTGAAGCAACCAGGAATGTGTGTGATAAGCAGAACAAGCTTTACAGTTGGCATTATATTACAACAAAAAAAGTATGTTTATGGTCTTGGTTCTACTTCTAGAGATGAATGTCGTGTTAAAAAACTAGTCATATGTGCTTAATTTGCTCTTCTTTACTGCACACAGACAGACACTGACCATATATTATGCAAATTACTTTTTTTACATCCAAGATGGTCAAGTGCCCCTAAGGCTGTAATTTTGAATGGGTTTGACCGGTTCTCCTCATAAAGCATTGTTTAAGACCAGCAAGCCTAAAAGCTTCATCTTTTAGGATAATCTCTGCTG
The DNA here is from genome assembly GCA_026745465.1 of Lota lota. Lineage (NCBI taxonomy): Eukaryota > Metazoa > Chordata > Actinopteri > Gadiformes > Lotidae > Lota > Lota lota. The sequence continues at coordinate 3,128,025 of JACYXH010000559.1, read as the reverse complement.
AAACAATCTCTTCTCTTGGGGATCTGGGATGGATAACTCTTGTATTTCAAATTTGGTCATGTCACGTAAACTTTCCAAACATATATCTTTACATGCAAGTCCTTATTTGTTTAATGATGAATTTACCCAAGGAAAACACTTGCTGGATTCCGATCGTGGATCACGAGCCATAACTTCACAAGAAGATTCTGCTTGTCTCGCGCTCGTTTTTCTGAGCGTAGCAACAATGATCATACAGATTTGATCACAGGCAGAGGGCTTTGGGCACTGTATTTCCCCGTATCATTAGCAACCCACCAAAACCGGAAAACCGTTTTCATTTGCATCTAAATGCATTTGACCCTCAGACTGGGAAACGGCAGATAATTATTTTTTCCCCCAAAGTGTTTCCCTGTTTGTGGTGAGGGGGAGCCATGCTGGAGCGCAGCAGAAATTACTCTAACATGGCTTCCAGCAACAAATTGCAATGGTGGGGCTGTTTGCTTTTTCATTAACATTCACCCTCTGTCTGATTGCCCTGAATATGTGAAGTTCCTTCTTCTTCTTCTTCTTCCTCTTCTTCTTCTTCTGAAAAAAAGGCAGCCACCCTGCAGAGCAAAGAGGAGACAAATAATTCTGCCACCCCTTCCTTGGTGTCTTTCTATAGAGACCAGGGGAATGGGATAGGCTCAGTGTTTTATGTACTCCAAAAGGGACACAGTTGGATGTTATTAGCTGTTCACACAGATACAATGCATTGTATATGAGAGAGGAGAAAGGAGGGAGGAGAGGAGAGGAGAGGAGAGGAGAGGAGAGGAGAGGAGAGGAGAGGAGAGGAGAGGAGAGGAGAGGAGAGGAGAGGAGAGGAGAGGAGAGGAGAGGAGAGGAGAGGAGAGGAGAGGAGAGGTATTAGCATTAGTATTACGAGAAACATGAAATATAGTAAAGCAATGGGGAAACTTTGTATGATCTAAAGAATGGTCTGACCAGGCGACCTAAATAATTTTACTTGATGTTTCCTAATAGCTCCTAGTAGGCAGATATTTCAACAGGATATGGTTTCAAATATGTTAACCTAGCGGAGAAAATACACTGTAAGGTTTGAATTGAAGGCTTTCAATTTCAACTGAAGTTAGCTTGAGCTAGCAGCCAATGTGTATTTGGTTTACTCTGGTGTTTTTGTCTGGAGGTGCAGTATTTAATGCTAATGCTAATTTGCTAATGTTTATTGCTGCAATATGCAATTTGATGGTCTGTTGGCGTTGTTTGATAATGTTTTCTGTTGGAATTGTTCAGCAAAGCACAATTTATTGTCTGTTTGGATTTTATGTCTGTGAATATTAGCATAGCCTGGTCTTTGTACGCTAGCCGCATTTACAAACAGTTTTATTTAACAATTTATTTTACAATTCTGTCTAGCCAACACACACCCTGGCTTGAAGTAAACTGATGTTTAATTGGGATTATTGATCATATTAATATGCAATCATTATTTTCTCAAGTTGAATTTGTTACATAAATACTTGTTGGGAGTGGTGTAGTTAAAATGACTTTGATGATGATACCAGTGAAATGAAGCTTTGACACTTGAATAAAAAACGTTTTGACTTTAAATGAGGTGTTTGTTACTCACTTCAAACATTATTAGGCAGTTTGGGTGAATGTCCATTTGGGGTTTTCCACTCGTATACAAGCTTTGACTATAAAAGAGGAACTTTTTGTATTTAACCTCCTTCAATTATTGATTTAATATGTTACCTACACGCATGGCGTTTTTGGATAATGGTGAAACATCCTCTATACATAATCTGCACTGTGGCCAAGGAGGGAATAATAAGTCATAATCAATATCAATATTGTTTATAATCATTATTAAAAAACATATTAACAGATTGGATTTACATAATTCCAATCTGGCGAAAGCTGAAAGCTTCGGTCAGACCTACTGTAAGCCCACTGGATGGAGCTGGAACGACGCTTTGAGAGAGAGAGAGAGAGAGAGAGAGAGAGAGAAAGAGAGAAAGAGAGAGAGAGAGAGAGAGAGAGAGAGAGGCCTGCCCAGAACTTTGAGCCAAACTTTACATTCCAGAAGATGAAGCCTATGCCTATACATCCAACTCTAGATACCGCGGCTGAACAGAACTGCTTTCTATACACTTCTTATGTTACTTATTTTTTTATCACAATTCACATCCGGTGTGTGATTAAGACGTTTTTCAAAGTAAATATGGATGTAATTACAAGCGTGATGCCTGTTGATAAAACCATTGCAGGAATGTGACCTGTCATCTTCTGGACAAGCTGTTGCAGGCCTTGCTGTAACTAAATATTCTTAAAATCACATTGAGTGTTTGCCGGGGCACACAGATTACACATCGTGAGCCCAGCGACAGCAAATGGCTCACTATTAATAGATGGGCTTGTATCGCTTGATTGTAGTGACCCAGATTCACAGTTCATTATTTTATAATAGAATAACAAACACATTGTTGTTGTTGGTGATAACTAATTTGGGCAACAATAACACAAATATCAATCAACAACAACAAAGATAAACTCCACCATTCAAATAAAACGAGACTGATTGTAAATGCAAATGAGTCGTTGATCTTGATGAATATAATGCCCTGATGCAATTTAATACAGGTGCTGCTATTATAGATGTCATTTTTGGCAGTTTTGATGTCCACCCGCAAAGAATACTATGTTGACCCAGTCTTAAGATGTTAGTTTTAATATAGTTTTGCACTGCCCCTGACTCCAGATACATTCATAAGCATTAGCCAACAAAGCAAACCAAAGCCTAACCAAAACAAACTGGGATGAAAGAGGACCTTTGATCTAAAGACCGCCACAGTGACTTCAGCACTTTAGCTCGATTGTTTTCAGCTGAGGTTTTTCTGGGTGGTTTCACTTCAAGCTAATATTGACGCCACCGTAGTACCATTCTAGCCCTCTCTTTTTTAGTCATTTTTTTCTCAAGGACTTTAAAGTTTGTTTCCAACTCAAATCCATCTGAGACGAAAAAACTATTTTGGGTTATGTTATTTGATCAGTCTTTCATGCAAAGCTGACCAAATGCTATTTTGACATAGTTGTCGGATATCCCCGCAAACCGGATGACAAAATCGCTTACGCCATGTCTTTAAAGAGCCGGTATACCCTGCCGATATCTCCCCGGTACACTCACTAATATTTCCACATCTTCCCTTCTTTTGTGCCTATACAACCGAGCATAGTGCGATACGCTACGGCCTAGCCAGAGCTTTACGCTGATGCACTAAGACAGGTCACATTCCATCGGATCATAGTTGTGTGTGACATTTAAAGCGGATTATGGGAAAGTAATGTGATAAGAAAAGAACAAAAATCACGTGATCCATGAGCACTTGACCTCTTCCAGGGCAACGGCGCGGCGGTAGGACCAGAGACCTCTGGGACTGGCTTGTTTAAAAGCTAATCTCGTCCTCTCTCTCTCTCTAGGGATGTCTTCCATGACCAGACCAAGCACTAAGGAGTTGGTCTGGATGTGGATGCCGATCGGGTTCAAAGTTACTGAATCGTCGCCCTTCGTCAGAGGGATTTAGTTGCTCTACAAGTAGATGTAGATTCCTGTGTCGTGTATGACGAAAACACGTTATTGTTGCGGATGAGTGGACACATCCTAACGTTCCTAGGGAATCCAGCAAATTTAAACAATAGGGGTACAGGAATGTGTCGTTCTCTCAAAGCATTAGATTCACACAAGACCATGCAAGATGTTTATTTTTTTAAACACAACCACATGCATGCACACATACACATACACACACAGACGCACACACACACTATGTCTCTCTTTCTCACACAGACACACACGCACACACACACACACACACACACTCACCTTATACGCTATTACACTATATTGTGCATCAGTTATTTGTGGCCAACATAAATAGCTTTATGTGCTTGAACATGTTGACAAAGCAGCCATGGCTCATTGGCGTTTGATGGATGGCTGTGTGTGCCTAGCTAATTATTAGTACACATAAAAGGATGCCGTTATTTCCAGACGGCCCGGCAGGCCCCAGCCAAAGGGGTCACTGGGTAAATACGGAGCCGTCCGTCTGCGACTATATCACTCAATCTTGATGTATGAGCGAAGAGGTACAAATTAAACGCACAGCGACCTTCCAGGGGGTGCTGGCCTCGACAGGACGCCATTTGGACTAATTCCTGCATGGGGTTCAGACAATAGGGCACTATACCACATGCTGTAATTGCTTTGTGTACACACATCTGGATTCAAGTTTCTGGGGAAAAAGGACTAATACACTTGAAAACCAGGCCTATGATTATGAACGTGCAAAATTTAGTATGTGCGGGCAGCACAAATAGAAGGCGGGTGTGTATGTGGGGAGTGTGTTTGAGAGTGTGTGTGTGTGTGTGTGTGTGTGTGTGTGTGTGTGTGTGTGTGTGTGTGTGTGTGTGTGTGTGTGTGTGTGTGTGTGTGTGTGTGTGTGTGTGTGTGTGTGTGTGAGTGTGTGTGTGTGTGTGTGTATGTGTGTGTGTGCGTGTGGGTGGGTGGACGTGCCAGAGAATTGGAATCATTTCAGATGCAGATGCACCCACAGGAAAATACGCTAACTCTTGACCTTCTCATATTATCTGTTCAAACTCAATCATTGGAACGTTGAGAAAAGAGTACTGTTCGGAAACACAACATTGAGCTTAAGGCGATGAGATGTCCCGTATATCCAGCAAAAGCTGTCTGTGTTCTCTGGTTCCCCTCTACGCCAGGCCTTTCTACTCTGGTTACAGTCTTCTCACAGACACGTCCACTCTCCATACCAATCGTATGCCACAATAGTAGACAGATTTATGAACAATGCTGTATTCAAGATTCGAAAGATAGAGTGTGTGTGTGTGTGTGTGTGTGTATGTGTGTGCGTGTGTATGTGCATGTGCGTGTGCGTGTCTGCTGCATCTGGAATTCATAGCAGTCCAGTTTTGTCTGTTGGTGTGTGGCTCCGATTGGGTGTGATGAGCTGTGCACGTCGACATGCCGTCTGTTTGAATGGCAGGGGAAGTGATATGGATCCAGAGTTTCACTGGAGGACAGCTGCTTGGCATTAGCCCTAGTGTGGCACAATATATATAGAGCCGAAAGTTTTTATAATAATAATAATAATAATTACATGCTATACTAGATCAAATGTTCCCCATGACAGGGGAATGGGGGTGGCTAGGATAATTTGCCAGGATTGGATCAACATCCTTGTCTTCTTGTGTGATGTAAATATAACAATAGATGCAGATGAATGTGTACACTTTTATTGTTTAGTCTTTATTGAGGTGAATCTTAGTTGAAGGCCTTGGTACAATGCAAAATACACTGCATTTTTATTTATTTATATATATATAATTTACATTAATACGATTTTTTTTTGTCCATGTGCAAGTGTTGAAAAGTATTTGAAAAAGCCAGTACAAATATTTATAACTTTATTGATAGTTTACTTGTACAAGATGTACATTCATATTTTGTGAATCAAAAAGGGGAAAACAAACCGTACAATGATTCATGTTTTAGGCATGCTTGCTTGTGAAATGGTAATTATTCAAATTGGTACAACAAATTCCATGGAGTATCGTTAAACTCAGCCATCCATGAAATGTTTGTAAACTCGGACACGCTACATTTTCGGCAAACAATGCACTCCAGCCACGCCTCCCAATTCAACATTTATGCTAAAAAAACATATAAAAATAAATGCAAAGCCATGTAAAAATGTACACTTGTAGTTCAACTATTTCATCTTTCATAAACTTTCAGACAAAATAATAAATAAAACACCCATATGTTTAATTTAAAATGGAGACAAAGATAAACAATTAGAAATGGAAGGGGTTTTAACAAAAAACAGGGGTAGTTGTAAATCTATAGGTAAGTATAACTTTCTAGGGGGTCATGACAGCAGTGTTAAGGGGGTGCCCCCAAACGATAAAAGGATTTGATTTTAAAACATTCCAAGTGTTCTTTGTCTGTAATAATTGTTTACAGTAACGTAACATGGAAAGGAACAATGAAATATTTAGCATGCAAAATTATACCAAATGTAATTATTTTAAGCAATGCTTCATACAGATTACAATGTAAATTTGGAACTATATAAAATAAAAGTTCCAGACTTTTAAATTGAACATAATTTCATATTTATCTGTTCGTAAGTGGTCTATTTCCAAAGTAACAAAACATGTGCTCATGTCTGCCTGAACAACTTAGAATAATTGTACATAATGAAAGAAAAGCTTTAATACATAGGAAGTTTTGTGAAGTATGGCACATGATTGGAGATGAGTTTTATTCAACTTAATATATTATACACTGCCTTAGAAAAAAAACTGTTCTGTTTGGCAAAGAAATTCAACACTCCAATAATATCAGTGCTTAAAAATGCCTGAATATCATTGGGTCTCTTTAGCGTTGAGGATTAACTGCTAGTTTGTTTGACTTTTCTCTTTTTTTCACTATTTACAGTATTGCACTTAAACAGCACACAATTGTGTTTTCAGTTAAACTGATGTTTTCTTCATATTTTCAGAATTACAAAAGAAATGCAGTTATACCCTTTATCCAAGATACTGTCAGTTTTTGTTGATAACGTTGCGTCATCAATCCCTCCCATTCCCCCCATCCCTCAATTAGTAAAGTAGTATCTGCTTGTAGTGCCACTTGTAAACACCCACATACAAGACCTGAAGTGCAAAGGCCATCTTCACTTCTTTATCCGTTATACAGCACAACAAAAAGAAACAAAGAAAGAGAGAAAGCACGATGGGGTGAGAAACGCAACCCCCCCACCAATAAAAGTGTCGCCAAAGTCTCACATGCCCAGCAACACAGAATGTCTTTTCCCTCTCCTGCATCCAGGTGGCGGATGTGTTGCTTATGGTTTCGCAAAAAAGTCCAAAGCACGAGGTCAGCAAATAGAAATGGAGACCTTTTGCTTAATAGATGGGGAGTAACGGGGGGGGGGGGGGGGGGGGGGGGGGGGGAGAGTAGGAGGGAGGGAGTGGGGAGGGGTGGTGGTGGTGGTGTTGTGGGTTGGTTGAATGGCAGTGTTCAAAAGAGTCGGGAGAGCGAGAGAGAGGATATATAGAGGCCAGCCCTCAGAACGGAGGCAGGGGATCCAACATGAGAACGCATGCACTCCACAGCAGCAGCAGGGAAAACACAGTGATTGGGAAGAAAAGCGGCCATTTTATGTTATTTCCATTTGTTTTTTCTGCTTTGTTTGTTGTTGTTGTTTTGCTTCGTTAGCTTATTTGTTTGTCTCTTGATTTGTTTTGCTTAAGCGTGGTGGGGGGGGGGGGGGGAAATTAGACTCTTCCAAGATTCCATGAAGTTACCCCTACCCCCCACCCTCCCTCCCTCCCTCCCTCCCTCCCTCCCTCCCTCCCTCCCTCCCCCATCAACCCCTAACCTTACCCTCCCTACTTTATGTCCCCCATCACGCACACAACCCAGGGGGTATATATATTTATATATATGTTTTGTTCGGTTTTATTTCAAACATGGCCGCCATGACTGGCTTGGAGTGAGGCTTGAGAAGGGACAACCCTGCCGCTGGCTGCGTGTCTGCTGCCTGCCACTTTACTTTGTTATTAGGTCTTCCCATGTGAAGGGCCCGGCTGGCCCTCACACAGACATCCACATGTGTTTGTACGGTCCTGGGCTTGTGATCTGTGCCTGGAGTGGACTGAGCCACTGGCCTCGCAGAAGTCCTGCCTGTTGGGCGAAAAGTAAAAGGTGATTTCATTGGTATTTAATTACCGTTACTCTACAAGTGGTTTGTTTTGGCAGCTGGTTTTGTGACAATTTTCTCGCCCCCTCCTCCTCCTCCTCCTCCTCCTCCTCTTCCTCCTCCTCCATTTTTCCAATTTTTTTTCTTCCTCCACTGTTCTCTCCTCCACCAACCCCCAGCCTCTTATTTTCCTCTCTCTCTCACAATATTCTCTCTATCGCCTCCCCCACCACCACCACAACCTCCACGAACACCTCCTCCTAACCACCACCTCCCCATCTCTCCATTCTGTGTCTGTGTGTTTTTCTCTTCTCTCTCTATTTCTCGCTCAGTGTTTTTTGTTTAGTTTAGTATTAGCTGTGAGTGTCGTGGGCCCTCTTTTTTTTCACAGGCTCAGTCTTGTGTGAGAGGCGATTATGGCCGTCAGGCGCGCGGGGGGGGGGGGGGGGGGGGGAGAGAGGGGGTTGGGTGGGGTGAGGTGGGGATGGGTGGGGGGGCCGCCCCTGGTAGGGTCAGAGTCCCAAAGCCTCGGTGTGTTTCCTTGCCTTGAGTCGCAGGTCGGCGATGCTCGAGTTCTTGCTGTTGCTCTTGGCGGCTGCCGCCACCGCCGCCGCTGCCGAGGCGGAGTCCGCCAGCGACGCGATTGGTAGTCCGAAGGGAGGGGGCGGGAACATCAGGTAGGGGGCGTGAGCGGCCAGGTGGGGGTGCAGGTGTGGGTGAGAGTGGGCGACGCCCTCCAGCTGAAGCTGTGCTTGGACCTAAAGAAGAAGAGAGCCATAGACAAGCGTTAGCGGCCCTCTGAGCCGTGGGTGGCGTGCGTGTGTGCGAGTGGCTGTGTGTGTGTGTGTGTATGTGTATGTGTGTGTGTCTGTGTGTGTGTGTGTGTGTGTGTGTGTGTGTGTGTGTGTGTGTGTGTGTGTGTGTGTGTGTGTGTGAGCGAGAGGAAAGTAAAGGGTTTAGGTTTCACAGTTTGACACTATTAAACGCCTCCCACCCTGCGCCACACCTTTCACATGTTACCCCCTCAAAGGCGTCGTTTGTGGTGTGTTTTCTAAGAAAATAGCTAAGGGGCAGCACTCTGAGCCTCACCCACTTTTTTTTTCTTCTTGTCAGCTATTCTAAAAGTTAATGAATCATACATTACGCTCAGGCACCACATCCAAATGAACAGTCTAGAATCAAAGTGTTTCTAAGAGCCACAGCCGATTGGCTTAATGTAGACTGAGGACGTGGTTATACCCATGGAAATATGCACCGCCTTGTTATGCTCATTATGGATTCAATTGCATATATAAACAATTTTGCACTATAAAGACATCCACATATTTGGAGTTATAAATATTTATTTCGACATATTCCTGAGCTTGGAGCGGGGTTCAGGGGGTTTATAAGGAGCATAGAATATTACATTTCACAATCTTGGTAATTATTTTATATGAAGTAGGTGAAAATTAGACATCCTTGTACTTCAGAGATAGAAATGAACTTGAGTGTAGCACATTTCCCATTTCAAACACCATTGGGAAAGAAACTGGTGCTTCTTCATTTCTCCTCCAACCCAATATGAATTAATTTGAGGCAACCCCTAGTCAACGTTTCACCTTGGCTCAACATTTCAGCAAATTACAAACTTTAATGCATCCCAAAATGTCCCAAAAAGAAATGACAAACGTGCATGCTGCTTAACTTAATGTGTAAATCAATATAAAGTGTAATATAAACAGTATATGCTTTTAGTGCAGTCTTGAGTATTTTGTACTTGCTCAGCATTTGATGACATGAATAACAAACATCTACCAAAGTAAATAATAAGTAATGATAACTCATCTAAACTTATCTCTGAACTTATTGAACATTGAATGCATTCTGTATCACTGACTATGTTTTTGTTTGTATATGTGTTTGTGTTTGTGTTTATGTGCATGTGCATGCATGACTGAGTGTGTGCGAATCTGTGTGTGTCGGTGTGTGTCTGTGTGCGTGCGTGCAGGTGTGTGGGTTTGCACGTGTGTGTGCATGTGTGCATGTGCGTGCATGTGTGTATGTGTGTGCTTATGTGTGTCTTCATATCCATGTCTCCGTGTGTGCGTATTTGCTAGTGCACGTCTCACGTGCACATCAACCCATGGCAGCTCGTTACGCATTCACATTGGTAAACACTCGGTGCGTGATGTCTGTGGAAAGGTTGACTCTGGATACGGACTCTGAAAGACTAAATGTGTGCCCTAGCTAGCTCTAGCCTGTCTCGGCTCAACCTTGTGCAGTGAATCTCTCTCTGTATGCAGGTCTCATGCCTTCACCCCTGCCAGCTCAATGCCAATAACCGTCAGGGCCCACTCCGTTCCCCGCTTTCATCATCTCTTTTATGTGCTTGCGCCTGCCGCACTGTTGGCTTAATTAGGCAGGCACTTTTCACAACGGGAGAGACTGGCTGGCTAGCAGCAGCCACGATGCTACATAGCGTATAGCGGCGGATCAAATGACTGTCCACCTCTCCTCTCTGCCCACATGTAGTGCACGCACACTTTAACTAACAAACACACACACACACATGTACTGACACAAACTAACAAACACACACACATACACACACACACAAACATATACACACACAAACACAAGCACACACATCCTGACACATAATAACAAACACACACAGACATACTGACACCTACTAACAAAAACACGCAGACAAACCAACACACACACACACACTAACACATAATACGCACACTAACAAAGACACACAGACACATACTAAAACATACAGTAATACACACTAACATACAAACACAATAACACAAAATACACACATACTAACACACACACACACACACACACACACACTACACCTGCCTATCCTTGGAATCACAGCCAGGAGGTGAAAGGTGTGCTGGGGTTGTGTACAACCAAGCCACAAAATCCTACAACAGACACCTGACGCAAACACTAGTAACACTTAGTCACACAAAGACACAGAAATGCTAGTACTAAGAGCATAGACACACACATACACACACACACACTCTTGTTTAGATATGTATGTTTACATATGCCTAGGAAAAGGACACACACACACACACACACACACACACACACACACACACATACTAAAAAGCCACATCATGCAGCACTACCTCAAACTCCGAATTGTCAAATGGAGTTCCCAATGGTCTTAAATTGCTCAGCAGGCCCCTCACACTCAGTAATCATTGACCTAGCCTCTAGATTTTTCTTCAAAAATAAAAAAATACTAGTAAAAGCATAATCATTGGCTTCCATCTACTAAATCAAACACAATGTTTTCCCCGTGCTATGCTACAATCTGCTCACAGACCAGATTCACTCACGAGCCCCATTTCTATTCAGAGTTATCCACACCCCTTGGTATGGTATTGAGATTGTGGCTGTACCTGTTGGAAGGGCATCCGCAGGGCTCCCATATTGACATAGGGTGCTACTCTGCATGCATCCAGGTGACTGGCAGTGCCCAGAATCACACCTGGAGAGAAGGGAGAGATGTCTGTCAGACATCCAGACAGTTGTTGTTATGTGAGATCAAGAGACTGCGGTTCACATTTCCATTTACAAACAGTTGTTTTGTTGTTTAAAAGAAAATGCTAAATGGAATATTGTAGTGTTCAATTTAGCAACATTTGTGTTTTTACAAGTTTGTGTATATTCATAATTCCAATAATCGTTATTGATATAAAATAGATATAAAGTAAAATAGTGATAATACAAAGAAAGATGTTTTGGAAAAATGTGCAACACATACAATGAAATAAATCTAAATTACCTTTGTGCATCTGGTTTTCTTGTTTTCGACACTTTGCTCTTCTGTTTTGAAACCACACCTGTAGTATCAAATTGTAAATGTAATGTGTTATTGGCTAGAAGCTCATTCAACCCAAATGTATCATTGATAAATATGCATATCACACATCAAAATTGTGGCACTTATAATGTCCTAATATTTTAATAAGGTGTAATTGCTTTTTACAATTAAATACACATTGTGGTGAAGGGTGAGGTGGGAGAGGGGGCATATGTTGTCTATCAATTAGATCTGTTCGGGGTAACTATAGCCTTTTGAAAAAAAAGTTTTCGTTCATTTCAAAAGCAAAAAGAAACGTAAACGCGAGGTTAAAACCAAAAGCTAAATGAATCTCCTTCCAATTTGTTCTCGCTAAGAAGTTAAGCCTATAGGCTACGGCCTATTGTTAATCATCATCAACCTAATTAGCCTTCATGAATAACATTATCTGCACTCCCCTCCGACCCTGTAATGATTATCATTTCCAGTTGGAAAATTAGCGACTACTCGGACCACAAAGGGCGCACTCTAATTACTCAAGGTGCCGAAGCCATTTGGAAGAACAAGATCATCGTTCTGCATCTGTCGATGAGACTCCTATAATCCACTTGTCAATAAAAAGAGTGCACGTTACTGATGAACACATTCTGAAGACTGTTAATGGCCCCATCCTACTCTAATTCCATTAAATATGCTACATTAATGTAATTCTTAATTATGTAAGCCTAATATTCGATTTACAATAATATATATTATAATATATAATTATTATTTCGATTGATATTTATGTATTTATTTAGTAGTACTTTAAGTAGTAGTAGTAGTAGTAGTAGTAGTAGTAGTAGTAGTAGTAGTAGTAGTAGTAGTAGTAGCAGTAGTAGTAGTAGTAGTAGTAGTAGTAGTAGTATTTCAATTATTATTAGTAGTATTATTACTATTAGTATTAAGATTATTAGTATATAGACTCTAGATTAACTGTATATGTAGCCCAACGCTTGGCTATGTTATCATTTTATAGGAATGGAAGGAAACTGTTGGTGTTTATGAAAAGCAGGTGTTTTTAAAATTGAAGCAGAAAAACTAAATCGGATTAATCTAGGGCAATATTAGACAGCTCGGGATCAATTCCAATTACGAGCCAGTATGTTAAGTAAAGTGAACTACACCGCTTGAGACAGTTATTTCTTCATTAAGGACCACTCAATGATGCGCTTCACAAATACCCCTAATCTCATTTCCTTTTGATTTTTATTAGAGACAGTGAATAATGACATTTAATTTAGCTGCTGCACCAGAAACCGAGAGATATTAGTCCAAATCGAGTTACTGCCGGCTCTTCACCAAGCTCTCATAACTTTCAATTAGATTCGTGACAGCTGCGCGGAGAGCGCGGGGCTTCTGTCCCGGCGTCTAAGTGCAGGTTAATACCCTCCATCAGCCCACTGTCTCTCAATTCACTTTCAATGGATCTGCTGTGACGATCGAAACGCGGTCTCTTCCGAACGAAACCTCTGTGATTTCTGAGCAGAAACTGTGGTTTAATGCTTTCTTGGCTCGCCCGGAGTTGTAATGTGATTTATTCCCTCCGTACATCGTATTGCTCGTCGTTATTTTGTGTTATATTATGTTAGGCCTTTCCCCCAACCTCGACAATTGACAACCAGAGATGGTAGCGATGGGGCTGTAATCCGTTGCCGCTTGCTCATCTGATTACAAAATTGAACAGCGGAGTAGCGACACGCACACACACTCACTCACGCACACACACACACAACAGACACACACACACACACACACACACACACACGCACGCACACACACACACACACACACACACACACACACAAGCCAGCACATTAAGACAATGGCTGATGTTTACAAGGAATACGTCGAAAATAGTGTTTGTTCCCTATGGTCCATGTGTTAAGACTGTGGTCGCCTATACTATTCTTTACACTTTTTGATTTTAAAGCCTATATTAAATGTTTAGTTTAAATCTATTTTTTATTAAATAGCCTATGTTTATTTATTATTAATGTATTATTATTATTATTATTATTATTATAAGTAGTAGTAGTAGTATTTGTATTATGCTCCCTCTAAAATCCAGTTTTCTTTTTTCATTCATCGTTGTAAACCTTCGATTGAACATTAATTGTAGTTTGTATTGTTCCAATTATTTGCTAGATACATCTTGCCACCATGTAGACGACAAGTCTTTCATTGATTTCCTATTTTATGAATCGTAATATCTGAGAGTGGGCCACTACAAAACATGCTTTCCATTGGTATATGGTTGACCATAAACGTATCAATATAACGGCTAAATGAAGATGCGTAATTACCATGAGGTGAAACACAACAATAATCCTAACAGCACGGTACACGTTAGCCTTTACTTGGATCAAAACGTAATTAAAAAATGTATGTATTTGTATATATAAAGGGGGTGAAAAGCACACAAAAAAGAAGGAAATTAACTATTGCAGTGGACGTATATTAAATGTGCCTTCAAATTCTCCACAGAGCTGAAATGTGCATCATTGTTATAAAATATGCCCTAAAGGCCTACAATGGTTTTTTTTTTTTGTATTTACTTTTTTGCTTATTTTAAGCTTTAGCAAGCTACGGGTTATATAGTATATGGGATATACTAGATTATGTTGAATAATATAATCTAGTATAGAATCTATCGAATAGAGTAGAATGTACTGACTAGAGTGCTATACAATCGATGGAATATCTATATCAACCAATCAACCGTGAGAAGCTACGGGCTCCCGCGTGCAGATCTCCACGCAGCCCTTCCAGACGCTCACCTGCACTCTGGCCTCCGAAAGACCGAGCCGCTGGCTGAGTTCCTCCCGCATGAAGGCGTCCGGGTAGTGCGTCTCATCGAACAGCCTCTCCAGCTCGTTGAGCTGCTCCAGGGTGAAGTTGGTGCGGCTCCTCCGCTGCTTGAGTTTGCTCTGGGCGTCCTCGTCCTCTGACTTCACGTCTTCCTTCTTCTCCTTACACTCGTATATCCCTGCGTTCAAATGGTGGTCCGAATATGGGTTTTGTATGTATTACTTAATGCCGGTCGATACACACACACACACACACACACACACACACACACACACACACACACACACACACACACACACACATGCACTGGAACTACTTAAAAGGTCATTCACGCACGCACACACTGTCATGACCATGCATAAGGCTAATGCCACACACACACACACACACACACACACACACACACACACACACACACACACACACACACACACACACATACACACGAGCCTGCAATGTGGCTTTATAGCTAAACATATGCACTTTGCTATAGTGAGAATGAGAGATATCTAGGAATCCAAGCTATGACAGTGAGAGATCAAGGCTAAAGTAAAAGCCTGTGCCGCATTAACTGTAGGCCTTGTCAGACATCTCTGGAAGATCTGGACTACAAATATGTACTGGGCAGCCAGAACAACTTTCGCTGTTAGTAGGCCTATGTTTGCCTTTTATTGCACACAAAGTGAGCGCGCTTTATTTACACAAAGTACGGATGAAGTCAATGCTTCACATTTTAGCGTCCACACAATGATTTCCTATTCTACCAAGTTCTCCAATATGTTTATTTTTTTTTGTATTTTTGGAGGGGTTTACAGTAAAGCAGGCTTTTACACCTGCTGCAAAACAAAAGGTATATATAGTCCATGAAAAGTTGATTAGTACAGGCATACGGACGGTAAAGTAATGCAGTCACCGCCACCGACCTTTGTATTCATTTGTTGAGATAGATTTGAATAATTTAATTCAGGCCGATCCTAATTTTTGTGGGGACTACAATAATACAGACTTTTGGAACTAGAAAAATTAATAAACTGAGAACAGGAATTGTATTGACAAATTTCAAGTAGAATACACACAATATGGGCCTACTATTAACTGTGTTTAGAATAAGTCATTGGCTAAACTTCAATACAATTCATATTGTTTAAAATATAATACAGTACCCGAATTCAACGGGACTCTTTCAATTGATTAAACTACATTGCTTTGTTTGTTAAAAACAATCAAGAAGAAAGGGCCTACGATTTTGGGCAATCAATAGGGCCTACAGTAGACATTGCAATGTTTCTGGCTCCAGATGGTATTAAACCAACAACAACAAAAAAGCCATGTTATGAAAGCATAAAAACGGGCAGATTTCGCTTTACGCGATTTGCGCAAATCGCCACTCAACCCAACATTGACGGACAACGCATTTCGTAGCCTATACATTTGCCGACATGAGATTATTTTTCGCCCAAAAATGGAAACCAATCCTTACCTTCTGTGGCCCTTGAAACAGTAAACTCCTTCAATTTGTCCTTTTCCAGTTCAACGTGTTCCTTGAACAGATGTACCGGACAGTGGCTGCTCTCCGTTATGTCCTGCAAGCTTGTCTCAGAGTTCCCCAGCTCCCTGGCTCGCGCCAAGCCGCTCTCCAAAACTTCCCGGTACGTGATCGCACTCTCTTTGCTGCTCTCCTTGGTTTTCTGATCGAAAGACTTGGAGACGAACGCCGTAAGTTCTTCCATGGTGTCGGGGATTTTTTTTATTTTTTTAGTGGTCCTGCACACACGCAAAATCCACCGTTCTGCTGTCTGCTGTTGTACCGTCGCGCGCTGCTTTCTTTTCCTGATCGCAGCGATAGAAGGGGTGGAGGAAGAGGAAGAGGTGAGATCACTCCTGCTGTTATGACTGTGTGTTTGGGAGCACACTATTTATACACGGCCACCCCAGCCCAGCCCCCCCCCCCCCCCACACACACACACACACACCCCCACACCCCCATCTCTGTCTTGGGCAATTACAGGCGGCTCGACTTTTCAGATTTCAACTTTCAGCAGCTTTTTCCAGAAATCAATGTTGTGGTATAGAGGTGGTTAATTAAATTACAGGGCCATTAAAATGCATACGGTGGCTTACGCACGTGGGGGGGGGGGGGGGGGGGGGGGGGAGTACGCTATATTTAATTATTTAGGTGGAATTGTTAATGACGTTATTAGAAGATTAGCTACAAATCACCTATTTTGCTGTTGTTGGGACGACAATTAAGATTAAATACTTATTCCTCTCTATCTGAACGACTTCGATCGCGAGTTTCTTGTAAATTAATATAAGCATAGGCCTACAGGTCGAATAATCCGCCAAGAAATAGCCTATATAGGCTATATATAATCGGCATGGTAATTGTATCAGAAACGTGATTTAAGCACATTATCATATATATATATATATATATATATATTATATTTATATATATATATATATATATTTATTTATTTATAGGCTATAATGTGTTTATCAATGTGAAGGTGGTTTATCAGATTAAAGGCTCTTTTTCAATACATATTATTATATTACATAGCCTAATGTGTGTTATTGTTATGGTAATTTGGGTCACTATAATTTAATCCGAATAAACTATTGGCCCTCTACTTCTTTAATTGTTAGTGGTGGCCCATTCCAAATTGTGTTGGCTTAGCGGAGCAACTTATTGTAACACTGCAACGAATTTTACAAATATTCCTTTATTTTAAATGTTTTTAAACAGCATAGAAAGTAGCTTTTGAATGACTTAATGTATTGGACTTAAACAGTCCTTAGAACTGTTATACATTGAAATAGTGTTTTACATAAACCTATTTTATAATGAATGATCCTTTGGGGTAATTATTGAAAAGGCAGCTTCATATTTAGACATGTTTAATAGTTAAAAATATAGGTTAGTGATCCATACATTTCTTATCAATAATAGCCCTCCATTTGTTCCCCTGTATATTTTGTTATTAATATAAAATAATAGTAATGAGTCTATAATGACATTGACACTTTACGTAAGAAGTGTGTCAGTCCAGCTCACACACAAACAAAAAAGGCCGAGAGAAGAGCGTTATCCCCTGGGTATGGTACCCCGAGCGCCCCGGCAGTGTGAGCACGCTCATAGCTCAGCGCTCTAATGGCGCGTTTTGATAGGGTTCCATTTATCACTAAGCCCGCGTTTTTAGATCACACGAGCTGACGCGCGCGAGTCGAGGTCTCTCCCCCTCGTGCCACGAATCGCGCCTTTTGTTGTTAATGGACCCAAATCCCCTTTAAGACGCAAATCTCTGCTCCCCAATCGCGTGCCACTATCATTACTATCTTCTTTCTTTCTAAGCTGGCGTTTACAAAGGACGTACGTCGGGTGCCCCCCCCCCCCCCCCCCCCCCCCCCCCCCCCCCCCCCCCCCACCACACACACACACACACACACTTTGGGTCTTCCCCTAACAAATATAGGCCTGCACTTGTTATGTAACTTTTGCAGATCTTATGTATATCATTTCTGTATAGGCCTTTCGTATTTACTCGAAAAAGAGACCAATTACATTTCAGGACATTCGTTAATATCATTAACATTAAATCAATAAGGGATGTACCCATCCGAAATGCCCATCATTATCTGTTACTACTGATCTATTGTTCATTACAGATGAATTTGCAGTTTTTAGCCTAGTATAAAAACCTATAAAATCTATAAAATGAATAAATCGTCCAAGGTAGGCGTCAATATCTTTGCAAGCACTTAACGACCAACATTTAACGTGATAAGTGCAACCACATTGCGTAGGCTATTTCATTAATTAATTCCTACGCTAAAAAAGACAAGTGTACCAGCGTCGACACAATTCTGATCTTGTTTTATTATTTCGTTTTTTTGTAATATTTGGAAAATGACACGTAGCGCCATTGACGCGAGGTATCCACATGCGGCGCCCAATCAACAGGGGCCTAAGGGAAATGAGCACGAGAGCACACATCGAAAAATGATGCTCTTCGCGCAGCAACGTTGTCGTTTAATGGCCAAACATTCTTAAAGGGGCCTCAATCATATTTTTCATCTCCCCACACACACACATACACACACACACACACACACACACACACACACACACACACACACACACACACACACACACACACACACACATACACACACACACACACACACACACACACACATACACACACACACACACACACACACACACACACACAACTTACAGAATGTGCTCACTTGGCTATATTTTGGTATTTACTGTGGATTTTATTTAGTAGAAGTTGCATGGTAGGCCTTACATTTTGGCTTTTATGGACACACAGTACAGTTCCTTACATGCCCTTTTTCAGTTTTAAATCGGAATATTATGTTATATTAATAAATATACATATTATTACTGTTAATAATCATACAAATAATAATACAGATAACA
The DNA here is from genome assembly GCA_026745465.1 of Lota lota. NCBI lineage: Eukaryota > Metazoa > Chordata > Actinopteri > Gadiformes > Lotidae > Lota > Lota lota. The sequence goes on along the minus strand of JACYXH010000559.1, from coordinate 3,109,139 downwards.
CAAATTATTATTTTATATAATAATAATAATAATAGTAAAAAAAGTATTAGGAAAAAACATACGTTTTAATGTGTCTATTTATTTATATAATAATACTTATTATTATTAGTGTTATTAGTAGTATTATTTGTATTTTATAACATATAATACTTATAAAACTACATCATATTTTCCATGAGAATTACCACACAATTTTGATGTGTTCATTCAGCCAACATGATATGAGTCAACTATTTCCAACCGTTAGCTAAGTTATGCAAACCATAGAAACCAACAAAGATTATTGGATAATGATCCTTCACTGCTTCAATGGCATATTACATACTGTGAGTGTTGAATCAAATGTTTTAAAGAAAAAATCACCCGGCATGCTTCAGAATTTGTGTGAAAGAAGTATCAAGCTAGGTACTATCATTGTACAATAATTGAACTGGCCAAGTCATTGAAATGTGAATATCCTAATGGCTTTAAGGCTGTAGCCTGCTTGCGCCCAGATTAAACATATAGTAGAACACCTAACCAAGGCCTGGGTCTCTGTAATCTACATACAATCTGCTTCCCATCTACCTGCCTACGACGGTTTCTGGAACCTTATCAAGACAGCTGGCTTAAATGAAGGCAGTCCGCCTGAAGAGAGAGAGAGAGAGAGAGAGAGAGAGAGAGAGAGAGAGAGAGAGGGGGGGGGGGGGGAGAGAGAGTAGGATAGGGAGAAAAATGTAAAGGGAAAGAGCAATAGAAAGAGAAGGGGCCGAGGCAGAAAGAGAGAGAGTGAGAGCGGGATGAGAGAGGGAGACAGAGGCGAAGTGTGGAGATTGTGAGCGGGAGGAGAGAGGGAGACAGAGGAGAAGGGTGGAGATTGCAAGTGGGAGGAGAGAGGGAGACAGAGGCGAAGGGTGGAGATTGCGAGCGGAGGGCATCGCGGGGTGGAGGGGTGGGTGACCCCACTATTAGAAGCGCTTTAGCCCCCAGCGGATCCTCCACCATCCTGTTGGCTGATCCCAACACTATGCTATACTGTACACACCCACTAGCCGCCATACTCTAAATGAGGAGGAGAGAGGAGGACACAGCATTGGGTACTTTGCTTGGTGTGGTCTGCAGAGCTCCATGCTCATAGGGGCCACCACGCAGACTCACAAATCAAACACCTTGCTCGGGGTTTGACCTGTAACCCCCCCCCCCCCCCCCACACACACACACACACACACACATATTCGGGGAGGGGGATTCTAAACGCACATCTCAGACTCTGGCGGTCAGCCAAGAGGTACTGCAATCCCCCCCCCCCCCTCCCCCATACTATTTAAAGGGGTAGTCACTTTAGCTCAATTAGCAGGAAACTCTAGCTAGGAATGGTTCAGAAGGGGGGGTGGGGGTTAAATCACTCCATAATCCTGATGCAATATAATCTTGTTGTGTCGTCACACCTTGGACCAGCTTCTGTTAACATTCTAACGTGCGATTTAAAGAGCTTTACTTCCCGTCCATTTGATACCGTGGAATCATTCTAGATGACTGCCGAAATATTCTCAAATCAAAAGGGATGAGATTCAAAATACATTTATGAGTAGAAAATAAACAAATGAAAAAATAGACAGAGTTTCTATGCCCTCTGATAACATTTGGGGAGATATAAGCGCCCTATTGGCCCTGTTCATCTCCGAAACATCATCATTTTGTTCTGCAGGGACGGGGAGCTGCCAAAAAAGCCAATAAAGTAGTATACAGAAGAACATGGTTTGGTGGCATGAGTGCGTTTTTACAGGCGCAGTGCAATACAGAAAACATGTAATAATATCTGGGGTTGAAAACTTGATTCGTCTCTCTTTCTGAGCCACTGGGACTTTATCCCCCAGTCTTATTAATGACAGTGATTAAGTGTTTGTTTATCGCTGTTCCTCTGGCTTTTTTGTAGGGCCTAGAGATCTTATGGTTGCTCACTGGTTGTCTGGTTGCCTTCATTTATTGGTCGTCTTGCAGCGTTGCGTTTCCGATCCATGGAGAATACAGCATATTCTGCATTCAAAAGCCTTGCCTGATCTAAATCAGGCTTTTAGGGCAAAGGAATCCGACATAACAAAAACCCAAAGAACATTCTGCTGAACATTAGCACGTGCAATGTTAAGGATACATGAGGTGTCCTTTTCCTTTTGATTTGTTATCTTTCCCTGTATTCTCTCACTGCTATCTACCCATCGGGCACCGGGGCCTCAAATATGAAAAGAAGCATGAAATCTGCATTATTCTCCTAAATGCATCACATATTTCCTGAGAAAACACCAAAATTCCCTGACAATGGTTTAAAATCAAACACTCCCTCTATCATGCTCAGTCTTTCTCTTTTTCTAAGCCCTGTTTTCTTCTGCCTCTCTTTTGCTCTTTCTCCCTTTTTATCTCTTTCAGTCATTCATTACCAAGTACATCCTCGAGAAGACCTTTCATTTGGTTTTTTTTATTCAACGATGAGGTCATACCTTCATCACTAAACCGCCCTAATAGCTGCGGTCACGGACTTTGAGGGAGAGAGAAAAAAATTATAAACGAAACATTTGCACAAATCAATAATGCTCAAATAATTCATGATGGATCACTAGGTATTTTAATTCCTTATTCGCTGTAGAACACCACTGTTTTGTTTGGGTCCCGCGGGGGACACATGAAAGAGGCATGGGGGGGGGGGGGGGGGGGGGGGGGGAAGTAGGATGAGGGGGTGGGGGGGGGGGGGTGGCAAATGTGACTGGAGGGGGAGGGGGGGTTCGGTGGAGGTGCCGTGGGGATCGGAGGTGGGGATCGGAGGCTGATGGGGTGGATGATACGGGGACATTGATCGTTTGGCGCGCGGAGGACAGTGCGGAAACCTGTGAATGAAGGGCTGCCCCAGATGCATTATTTATACGTAGTTCAGCTGGTGGCCGAGCTCCTCGTGAGCAGAAGCACTATGTTACATCTGGTTTACATCATCATCATCGTCATCTGTGAAACCGGGCCAGGCGTTTGTGACCCAGCTCAAAGGGCACCACCAAGTCTTTAAAGAAGAGGCATGGTTGTTTTTTGTTTTCACTATTGAAACCTTGAGATGAATAGCCATTTCAAGTAAACACACGGCAATAAATAATCAAACTTTTTCCATTTGTTGACGTTCATATTTTTCTACTGAAGACGGACATTGTTATTGTGATGGTGGCATAATGTGGCCGAATGATTCCTTAATTGGATAGTGTTAGCCAGCCACGGCCTGTAACAGCAATTCATTTGGTTAATGGATCAAGTTGTCTCTTGGCAGAGGGGCCACAGACCCACAGACATGTTAACTACATCTTCAGAGACCAATGATCCACATTAAGTGTCTCTGTTGTGTGTGTGTGTGTGTGTGTGTGTGTGTGTATGTGTGTGTATGTGTGTGTATGTGTGTGTATGTGTGTGTGTGTGTGTGTGTGTGTGTGTGTGTGTGTGTGTGTGTGAGTGTGTGTGGGTAGGTGTGTGTGTGTGTGTGTGTGTGTGTCGGCACAGCAGACTACAAGCACTCTCTCTCGTGTAAGACAGAGAGTCGTTTGACACAGACGCACAGACAGGCTTTTATAGAGTGCCGTTGCACTTTCTCAATCATGCAATTAGGGCCTTGTTTAGAGCGAGAGGGAGAGAGAGAGAGAGGGAGCAATGAAGATGGGCAAATATCGAATGATTCATGTTGTAGTGTTTAGAAAAGAGAAATCTTTGATATATGACCTCCTGAGGATGATCACTGCACAGCACATGAAGCAATAGTACATAGACATTGCATCATATATATGTATAGATGTAGATGTCTGCTTGGGCCCCGGCTGAATTGACACTTCTGATGAGATGAGAGATGAGAATATTAACATATTTGCATACAATTCCTCATGCCATAATGGCTTTTACGGTAAAGCTATGCTAAGCATGAATGCATTCATATAAATGCCAGTTTCAAGTTAAGTGTTCCATCATGATTTTTCAATTTGTGCGGTTTTATAATTGCCACATGACAATTGTTACATGCAAAGTTACGATGACGTAAAAAAACGGATGTAAGAAATTTGATCTATCGCCCAGTTATGTTCGGCTTTTTTTCTATATTTACTTTGATTCAGCCCTCATGCAGCGCGAGCAAGAGGGTGGCCGTGGAGAGGGACAATGAGAGCGGCAGAGGAGACCAGATGCCACTGATGAGAAGGAGAATTATGGAAAGAGGAGAGCCTGCATGTTGAAGGGTGATCAGACAGGGCTGCCATCTGTAGCTGGGACCCCCCACCCCCACCCACCACACACACCCCATCACACCCCATCACACACACACATACACACTAACTCCATCACACACACACACACACACACACACACACACACACACACACACACACACACACACACACAACCCATCGCTCACACACACACACACACACAAAGACACCCCATTTTACACACACACACACAACCCATCTCTCACACACACACACACACACACACACACTCCATCTCCACACCTGCGTACGTATATTAGCCCTGCAATGGCTTCCATCATTAACAGACATGTAGATTATTGTTTTATAAAAAAATATAAAAGCATTCATCTCATATATATAGATATATATACATAGATATATAAACATGTATATTCTGCATATAAATATCATATAATGTGCAGATCAGCACACACGCAAAAGTATTCAAATACACACACACACACACACATACACACACGAGGAACTAAGAGGAACAACAGAGTGCTGGGGAGAGAGAGGGAGAGTGTTTGGATGTGGTTAAGTAGGGGGCTCTGTGTGAGCCACTTTGAGCGTGTTCTGAGGAAGTGAGTGAAGGTCTGCAGGCCTGGGGAGATGCAGGGACCCCGCCCAGCAGGTGACATCATCTAAAACCCAGCTTAAGCAGCCAGAACAGCACAGTGACACCATGTCACTCCGCCCCACACTGCTCAATGGCCCGCCAAGAGAAAAGAACACACACTAAAACGTGTGGGTGTGCGGTGTGTGTGTGTGTGTGTGTGTGTGTGTTTGCGTGTGTGTGTGTGTGTGTGTAAACGTGTGTGCACGTGTGTGTGTGTGTGTGTTTGGGTGTGTGTGCGTAAACGTGTGTGCACGTGTGTGTATGTGTGTGTGTGTACCGTGATCAGGCAGCCGCCGCAGGCTCTTTCTGCTAGCTGAAGGCAGTCTTTGATGGACCAAATCACAGCTTCTCATCTATCAGCCATGTTCTTTTCATCTCCACTCTCCTTCTCCAAAAAATACCAAAACGACCAACGCCGCAGTGACCACGGTGACCTCAAAGTCCACTTCCACACAGATCGCCTTCATGCCTAAGAGCACTCTTTGCCCAAACTATTTTTTTACTTGTCAAATGTACAGTGGAAAAGGGTGGCGACCCAGCACTGGTTTCCCTTAGCTGCACTATTGTATGCTTAATAGTTATTGTATTATCCAAAACCATTTGTCACTGTGTTGTGCAATAAGTGCAGCGAGTCTGTCTAATGTATCTCTCGCATGTCTCCGCCCATAAAGTCACTGTAACAAATGAAAAAGAAAAAAAAGGCTATTTGAAGTTGTTATCACATGCAGATGTCTCAGAAAGAGTTTGCAAAGAGTTAGCGAACAACAGCAGATACATCGTTTAAGGAGAAAAACCATGAATTTCTGTACATATCGTAACAACACTCATGAAAGACGGAAGGACTTGCATACACCGCGAGTTAGCAGTCGTAACACACAACATCATGTACTATTATACATCGTACCATTCTAATAGCAAAAGACATTCAATGGTGAGAGAACCCACTGAAAGCGAACTTCAGTGAGATTACTTTTGCAAGTTTTCACTGATTACCATCACATTCTTAGTTTACGTTTTAACGTTAGGGTTTGGCATGAAAGGTTTGGAGCACCTCATAGCTGATGATCTAACTCAACCTATTACCTGCCGGATGAGAGGAGCTGCCATGGCCCATCCATCTCCCCTGCTTTAACGCACGCCTGATGTGAGGGCGTGGGGATGGTTGAGTAGACGCTCAGAAGTCTAAATCAGCCCTACTGGCCAGCAGTAACAATTAAAACTAATTCGCCCTCAATTCACTTGACACACCTAATCTATAGGTGCTGGTGGTTCTCTCTACCTCTACTGCTGGGGAAAATAAAAAAATCTCTCACATTAAATATAAAATCTAACAAATCTTCAACGTGGTCTATGGCAGTCTTTCCTTTTTTATCTGTCATTACAGATATCTAGCCTTCTAATGCGCCGCTAGCATCGCTTCAATGCCCCCCGTCCCCCCTACCCGTCCCTGCACCTCTGTCCACATTTTCCAACATGGATTGAGGAGGTGAACACGTGGTCACGTGTATATATAGGTTGGCTAATCAGCAGATAATGATGTCGAGGCTGAAAGGAGATTCCCCTCCTCTCAATATTAAACAGGTAGCACGGTGGAGGAGCCAAAGGGGAAATCGCCTCAAGCTCCAACTCCCTCCCAAAGTTGTTTTCCTAGAAAATAAGCCAGCTGACTAATGGTGTAAATGCTGTTAATTACAACGCCGGTACCCCCATCTCTGCCTATAACTAATAAGAAATCAATTAGCTAATGAATTGGTCATTAAGCGAAAAAGCTCATCTTGGCCAGGGTATTTTCTGTTTAGTTTTTTGTGTTCTTGTTTTTTAGTGCTTATGATCCTGTCTAATTGCCGTTGTCATATGGCGCTCCCAGCTTTCAGCGTGTCTACTGAACCTTCATTAGATTGTAACTGGCACTCTTGGAAGATTTGCAGCGCAAACCTGCTTCCCAATTATTTTTAATTGCGAGACGTTCTGCACAAGCACGTGCCGGAGCACCTTGCAGGAAGGAGAGAGGGAAGACGGGAGCAGCTCGGAGCCAGGGCAGGGCCTGGCAGTGTCTGTGTTTCCCTGCACGGCTCCTTCATTTGAAGCCATTTGAGCATGGGGCAGGGTTGCCACGGAGCTGTTGCTGTCTACAGTGCATCTAAGGACCCCCGTCAGCGACAACCAGCCGGCCCACATCGATGCTACCCCCCACCCCCTTCCCTTCCCTTCCATTCCCATCCCTTCCCTTACTTTGATTTGATCCGAGGAAAGCTGGTTCTGCCTTCCTGATAACCGCATCACGCTCCGTGTGGGTCACCCGTGGGTGCCCGTAACAGGCTGACAGACACAATATGCCTGTAGACAACACGTATGAACTATCGTACACACACACACACACACACACGTCACTGGGAGATGGCACAATCAAACTGACACACACACACACACACATACAAACACACACTTATACACTCAATTACTTGCAGAGAATATAGCAAAAACATATCATACATGTATATGATGTATATCAAAATGTCTGCAATCCACCCAAAAGGCATCTGACCACATATACACATACTCAATTAAAATGTGAAAAATGCATGTGTATATATGTGTATTTGTGTATAAAAAAAGGCACGCACACAAACACACACACACACACACACACACACAAAGACACACACGGTACCTGCGTGTGTGTCAGCTGACAAAAACAAAGGAGAGCTAGAGAGCATCCCTCCCGGGCATGAATAATTTAAAAAAAGACAAAAGAGCCATGTTTTTTCTTCTTCTTTATTATTTAGCGTTGCCTGCGTCTGTGTGTCTGGTGAACCCCCATGTGTAGTGTGTGTGAGTAGCACAACACAGCACTGAAGAAGATGGAGGAGCGTAGTGTACTCTCTGTGGCGCTTACACAACACATGGTTCCAATCGGACCCGGACCTATAAGTATGTCTTTCTATCACAAGTGGGCTTGGTGTGTGTGTGTGTGTGTGTGTGTGTGTGTGTGTGTGTGTGTGTGTGTGTGTGTGGGGGTATGTGCGGAGGGTGGGGGTGGGGGGTGTTGCAGTGAAAACGGCCCCGTTCAAATTCTGTCAATCCCGCTGATGCGTTTCGACAGTTTATCCTGAATTACCCCCATCTCTCTCTCTCCCTCTCTCTCTCTCTCTCTCTCTCTCTCTCTCTCTCTCTCTCTCTCTCTCTCTCTCTCTCTCTCTCTCTCCCAAACATGGGGGATTTTCTTATGCCCCCTTCCTCTCGATGGCGAGCACAACAGTACCCCCCCTGTGGTGTGAGAGGTAAAGCATTGTTATGCTCTGCTGGGGGGGGGAGCATCCACATTCCCACCAGTGATTGGTACTCCAGACTGCTCCTGTGAAGACTTCGCCGCCCGGGGAAAACCCTGTGTTTTCAATGGTTCTCTTCAGTTGAAAGACTGCTGTTTGGAAGCATTAGTCAACCACCTGTTTGTTTACCCACTCCACTCCTGGTAAACCCTGCTCACATGTTTTCAGCTCCTTGCCAAAACTCGGTGCTTCAGAGGTAGCCACCAATCCTCTAATCCCTCCCCAGCTAGGAGGCTGCGGCCAAGGACTCCTATTTATTCTGTGTTAGGATGTACCACTCCTCAGGCACCCTTTGTGGTCCTTTATGGATTTGTTTATTTACATATGTGGGGTGTGTGTGTGTGTGTATGTTAATGTCTTTGCATCTGCGTGTCTGCTTCAGTGTCTATCAGTTAGTTTGTGTGTGTGTGTATGTGTTTGTGTGTGTGTGTGTGTGTGTGCACGTGCACGCATGTGCGTGTGTGTGTGTGTGTGTGTGTGCATGCGCGCATGTGGTTGACACAGTGAGAAAAAGGGGGGCAGGGCCTGCCTGGCTGTTGTGGTTGAGGTGTGAAGGTGTGTGTTCCAGGGGTTCCAGATGTGTATCAATATTAAACAGTCAACACAGGGAGCAGGCGTGGCAGCTGAGGAACACAGCCGTCTGCTGCTGGGTGGCTCCGCCATAGAGACAGGAGCTGCAGATAGCAGGTGCTGTCTGAGGTTCAAACTGCCAGCCGTGTCAACTCCAGGTACACAAGCCATGCGGTACCATTGTTCTGGATAGAGTGCTGGAGCCACCGCCCCCAAAAATCGAAGTTGTTTTGTTAGGATTTGTGTTATTTTCTCTTTATAGAAATACACAGTATTGTGATATTAAAGACACGTGATGTGGAGATGTTTATTCATATTCTTTGGGGTTAAAGACATCAACCATCCACTAATCCGTTTGCTGCAACGTATCTTTATTGTTTTAGCAAAGGTTCAATAATAACAGGCCGCATTTGTCTCGATTACATTTGGATTGGTGGGAGATGGCATTTGTTATAACCTGCAAAACTACAAATGAATGAATGAAATATGTAATGATGTGTTGTTTTTAAATTGACCGCTAAGGAAAAAAACAGTTAAGCACTTTACTTCTTGTGCTAAATTAGTTTTCATTTCATTGTGATTTTCATACATAGCGAGTCTTACTAGCCTTTAGTCTGATGCTGTAAAACCACTGGTACAACGGAGTTTAATGGAAATCTGCATTAAAAAGTACTACCATGAATTTCTCAAATTCCTTGCAGAAACAACAATATCAAAGCCCTTTTTCAGGAAATGCTAACTCGACACACCGGGTTAAACCAACGGATGGTGTCTTTCAAACTCAATCAAATGCAGACATCACATGACGAAACAGCCACTGTAAGCCCCTCCCTCTGATATCAAGCCTCTCTCTCTCTTTCCCTCTCTCTATCTCTCTCTCTCTCCCTCCCTCTCTCTCTTACCCACACACAAACACACAGCTCCAACTACAAATCACATTAGGACACCTCTAATTGAGGTTTATGATGCGCAAGAGAGCATATGCTCATTGAGCCAATTGAATCTTTAGAGAGACACACAGTGTTTTGGCCCAGGACCTGCCAGCACTGCAGCTGAGGAAAGTATGTTCAGGCCTGCCTGCCTTGTACAGCACTGGATCAAAACAGGCACACACAGACACACACACTTAAATATACACATGCATGCATATACATACATAAAATATATATAAAAACGACTTATAATCTCAGAATAGTCTTCCGTGCAGATTTCAGTTAATATTTTAACATCATTATTCAGTCTATTTCAGATTAAAAGCAGTTTTGATTGCTACACTTTCCTTGGGCGCCGCAATTGTCTTTTTAATCTAACAGAATGCAGAGCTCCTTGTTCATCATGAACTGAAACTCCCTCCCCCGAGTGCTGATTGGTTCTAGCAATTTTACATTTTTGAAAACGCTTTCTACAGGGTCAAGGCCAGACCCATCTGCAGAGAGAAACAGACTGTGAACTTGCAAGATCGGGATGCTCTCACGAGGCTCAATCGCTCTATCGTTATGGAGAGAAAAAAAGAACTCAAAAGCTATAGAGCAATAACAGTCACTCATCACTTGATCTCTCACTTCATTTCTCCTTACATCTTACTCTACCTTCCTTCCTCTGAACAGATAGAGCTGCCTGACCGAACTCTACACACACACACACACACACACACACACACACACACACACACACACACACACACATGCACACAGATACACACACACAAACGTGCGTGAAAGCACAGACACACACGGACACACAAACATAGAAACACATGGACACACAAGAATGAACACGTGTGTGTGTGTGTGCGCACACACACACACACCCACACACCCACACAGACAGGCACACACATAAGTGTGTAATGACTGACTGTAGGCGCGGTGCTCGAATGCTCCTTTGACCAGCCTTGATCCGGCGGAGGATGCAGTAAGTGGAGGGGAAGGGAGATGGACAGGAGCATAAAGAAGATGTGTCTGAGTTAAAGGCAAACAGACACCAGGCTTTCTAGCAGGCTGCAGCCAGGGCTCTCTCTCTCTCTCTCTCTTTCTCTTTCTCTGTCCTCCACCGCACACTTGATACAATTCACATGACATATCAGAGGCGGCAAGACCGTGTTTTGATTTTTATCTGGTTTTGCTTTTGTTTTTCATTGTGGATATTGTGGAACCATGAAAAAAAAAAAAGCCATTCGTTGACATGTTTATATCTCTTCTTTTTTTTACCCATTTGTTGTTGTTTTTTGACAGGGGAGCCGGAATATAGAATGAAGGGGTAAAAAAACACTTGCGCGCGCGACCATATCAGCAAACACACGAAAATACAAAAGATAGAAGAGAAAATACATTTTCATATGACACAGAAAGGCACACTGTTTGTAACGCACACCCAGTCACAAGAATACACACACACACACACACACGCTTGCCGTCTTCAACTCACGCTTCCTCAAAACAGTGGGACATCGCCCCTCAGTGTCATCTCCAATGTCTGTGATCTAAATGTATAAGAATTGATGGTGCTTTCCACCAAATGCTGTTACGGGGGGACCTGGTTTGTTTATTTAATGAAGCCCGTGTCACAGCGTATCTGCGTCCTTGCTTTTGCAATCGGTGGCAGGTGTTGGTGGCAGATTTCTCTCAAACAGGGCCACGGAATTAACAAATCACATTACCATAATACTGCTGTTGGATCTGTGGGGGCCCCCCTTCCCTGGCAAAGCTGTCCGTGTTGCTTGCCCACACTGAGGTACCCTGAGCATGCCCAGATGTCCCCACAGAGCCACGTCTTCCATCCACTGCACACTGCACCGGGAATAGGGTATAGGGTAGAGCTGAGCAAATTAATGCCTAAAGAGACAAAGACGGATAATGTTGTTTTTCATTTACATATGTTTACATATTCAACATGTTTATGTGTTTGTTTGTTTTTGTGTGTGTGTGTGTGTGTGTGTGTGTGTGTGTGTGTGTGTGTGTGTGTGTGTGTGTGTGTGTGTGTGTGTGTGTGTAATTGGCTGTGGAAGGTTAAAACGTGTAATGGCTACACCCTTTCTTTAAATACCATATGGTTCAAGAGTTAGCGCAGCATTTGTTTTGCGTGTACATCTGTGGTCTTGTGTCCTTGTGTGGGACACTCAGAGGTGTGGCGCTACAGTACACAGCAGTAAGGATCTTGGCACATGAAGGGAGAGTACCTCTGTAATGAAATGCTAAAACCTCTTCAATATAAAAGGACATTATCGCCTCATTTAACGGGTATAACTGAGAGGCTACAGACTAGCAGTAGAGCTTGAATAGAAACTAGGTGTTCAGGGATCACTCGTGGGATGACACGGACCGGCATGGACCGGAACCGATCACTCAATGGTATGGAACGGAACACGGAAATTGCAGACACGGAGCTGGCAACCCAGGTTCACCCAGGTTAATATGAGCCTGGTGTTGCTAGTCCGCATATCCTTTGAGAAAAGTACAGTACAGCGCGGGCCTGCAGATTGAACATGTTATGATACGGGCTGTCGCAACCGTTCAGCTCATTCTTCCGTCTGCTGTATACCTGAAGTTCTGAAACAGCCCGCAACTCTCACGGAAAGCGCCCGCTGATGTATTTAGCTTTTTCTCTCGCTCAGCGTTGGAAAGTGTTTTAGTAGCGTTTAGACTTCTTACAATAAATATGAATAGTTTCGGAATGTGCACATCGAGCACTATTAAATCCTCAAAGTGAGATGATATGCAAATACAATTTCATTACCTCCGTTTACCATGCCTTTTATTCACTCACTGACAGCAGTAAACACAGAAAAATAACAAACTTTTGTCTGAAGCCACTGCTAACCGCACATGCTAGCTGTTCCGGCCCAAACCGGTTGTGACGTTCCATTTCCCAATTAGCTCATCTCCTACCGTATTTACGTTTTCCCATCACTATAGTTTCCCGAATGCAATGAGTAGAGTGACGTCACACGTCCAAATGCGCTAAATGCAATTAGATACTGTAGCTAATAATGTCTGGGATTGAAACGACGGCTTTTTGATTTAAAACGCAATGAGAGAGAGTTTTTCAATTGGAATGACGTTGGTTTTCCAAACCACTGCCCCATGAGCGCGTTGCCACAGTGTATGTAGATGAGCAGTGATTGCTCGGAGATGGGTATGATAATGTATGTTTACAGCGACAACTCAGTCAATCACAACACGCCTCTCGTCTCATTAGCCTAACCGCCTGACGTGCCGCCAACGCAAAACCAAGAAATATAGTCTCTGCAACAACCAGGGAGTTCCTAGCATAAACACACAGCTACAGTGAATAGGTGAAAAATAAATTTGTACACAGATTGCTAAAAAATATGACTCCAGATCTATAAACAGGATTGAGACTGTCCAAACTCTAAAATAGAGTGTGACTGCAAAAAAAAAGTGGCGCGCAAATTATAATAATGAATAATAAATCAAATAGAGAACGCTGCCTGTCATTACTGTCATTAAACTCCTAGATCAGGTATAAAATGATGATATGCGAGTTGCCTTGACAAAGGAAAGCTAAATTTGTCCTAATATTCTCGGTGTGTCTGTTGTTGGGAGTTGGGATGGTAAAAAGGGGAACAGCGGTAATGGTGACTCCCTAAGCTCTTTCCATTTCCATAAACGCTGCTGGCTGTCTCACCGACACCAGAAACACTGTCAGGCTCAACGCCCCAGCATATCATTTACCTTCACCTGATTCTCTCTCTCTCTCTCTCTCTCTCTCTCTCTCTCTCTCTCTCTCTCTCTCTCTCTCTCTCTCTCGCTCTCTCTCTCACTCTCCTCTCTCTCTCGCTCTCTCTGTCTCACTCTCCTCTCTCTCTCGCTCTCTCTGTCTCTGCCTCTCTCTCACACATTCTAAAGCAAGTGGTCATTACCATGCGGTCTGCCTCGGAGGAAGAGAGAGAGAGAATTAAGAGTTCAGGGCTGAGATCATTGACAGCTTGATGTGACGAAGGTCAATTGAAATAACAGGTTTCTGTGTGTTTATATTCTAAATGGGCCATTTGTGTTGGCCGCTGTTGGCTTCTTGCAGACAAGGAGACTGGGGAGCACTCTTGCTACAGGGCTGAGAGAGAGAGAGAGAGAGAGAGAGAGAGAGAGAGAGAGAGCAAGAGAGCAAGAGAGAAAGAGAGAGAGTGTCTGTGTGTGTGAATATCCACATGCACCACACCCCCTCTGGCATTAATGAGCAGGTTATGCTCAGGCACAGGCTGCTAAAATCTGTAATTATAATCAACCCCTCTCTCCACCTTTACCACCACGTTCTCTCTCTCTATATATCTCTATCTCTCTTTCTCTCTCACTCTCGCTCTTTCTCTCTCTGTCTTGCTCCTGTCTCTTATTCCTCTCCCGTCGCTTCATCAGTGAGGGGGCATCGGGGAATCCTTCACTAAGTAATGAAGATAATGACAATATTGATTAACATGCTGGTACGATGCGTCCCTCTCAAATGAGTGTTGTTTTACATTATTAGAAGGACTCTGGGCCCTTCTGAGTGCAGTGGGGCCATGACATCACACCTGTTTGCTCCCGTTCCCTCCACTTCCATTATTCATCAGCTGAAAAGGCTTTGCTTGCTGTGGAAAACCTAAAAAAACGAGGTTGCGGATCACATTGTTTTGTTTCTCGGTGTCGTCCTGAGCTGTGTTGTCTCAACACGAGACATTTCAGTGTGTTAGTTGCGTTCGCCTTTGTATGCAAGTAGGCTGCGTGTGCTGTCAGCCCAGCGGCAGGGCTGCACCTGGTGAACCATCTGGAGGAGAGAGAGGGAGTTAGGGGAAATCACATGCGACCCACATAGCGTGGCTACGTGACCCCACTCGCTGATACTTTCTCTGTCTCTCATGCTCCTACGCTGCAGTACCTCACTGCCTGCCCTACACACTGCTGCCGCTATCAAGACACGTCCGACCAACCTGTCTTCCCGCCCTGCAGACAGGCAGGCAGGCAGGCAGGCAGGCAGGGAGACAGTCAGACAGACAGAGAGGCAGACAGACAGACTATGTTGTGACAAAGTTGCATGCATAGGTTTTTCTCCGCTAGAGGGCAGAACGTTCACCACGTACGCGAATCTTTGAACCGAGGCCACGGTTCAACCTCTCCCACTTCCCGCCACATTGTCCACAACTACCCTACGGAAGCCCGATCAGGACACAATGTACTCCAATGAAGGCAAACAAATGGCACCCCCTGTCAACCACAGGGCTGCTCTTTCTCTGTCAGTCACTTTGGATGGGACGAGACCCCTCTGGACGGTTCCTATTGTGCTGCGTGTCAGAGCAACCATGAAGATACCAGCGTTGACGGCAGAGCAAAGGAGTCGTCGCCGTGCATCGCCCGGGTGCCGCTTTGATACCATGGCGGCTCTTTGTTTGTGTGATGATGCAGAGGGGCTGTCAGATTAACACGGCTGGTGTGTGTGTGTGTGTGTGTTTGTATGTGTGGGGTGGGGGTGGGGGGTCTGTCACGCGTCTTGTCTGTTGGGCCTGACGGAGAACTGTAATGGAGCGCACCACCTACACACACACACACACACACACACACACACACTCCGGTGCCGGACCATGGCACCCTTTCAATAGAGGAAGCAAAGGGGAGGAGAAGGCTTCCGTCGGGTTGGCACCAAAGAGGAGAGGAGGAGGCGAGGAGAAGAGGAGGAGAACATGTCATGTGTCAGTCTCCATCAGAGGGCCCTCTGAGAGAGTCAAAGGAGGAGCAGTGAATGTCTGCATCGCAGAGGCGATGCAATGGGAGAGAAGGATAGTAATACAAGACACATACGGAGAGATGATGACATGCATGGACATATAGGTCTGTTACAGCTTTGGCATTTGAATGCATTGTGGAGCGGATGTGGCTGATGGGAAAAATGACGGCCTGACTTGACACTTGACACACAAACTCGGTGGGTAGACTGTTTTAGGATCTCACTTTCTGGATAAGTATTTGTTATTACATAGCTAGTTATTTCTAAGAGAGAACAAGCGCAGTATTTCTGTTATTCTTTTGGTTCAAAATGTTAGCTTCATATTCAAAATTAATTGTTATGAATAAATTGTTGTATTCCATGTGGAGTACATGGAATAATTTGGTTGGGAAAATAGGCCAGACCATTATTAAAATAATATTATTTAAAAATAGTTATATTTCTAGATATTCAAAAATACCACCTATTAGGTATTTTTGTCAAACAGTACAAATGTGTACACATGTGGAAGAGATCTGGTGCTGATGGTTGAATATCAAATGAATATCGTGTCTGAAAATAACTTTACCCTGGTGCAGAGTTCAGCCCTCCAGTCATGCATGTTCAGTAGTACACCAGGATACGTGTGTGTTTTTAATTACCAACCCAGTATTCTGTCCACATTGTGCACACATTGCTGTCACCACACACACAATGAAAGCCTCATCACTTATAATATGGAATGTAGTCTGGCTTATGGCTGAATCCAATCCAGACCTGACAGTACATTTTGTGATTAATCATAGATACTCATACAAACATGCCCGTACATTCCCTAGTAAGCAGTTAGAACATCAATTTGGTGGGCTGTGTCCCCCCCCCCCCCCCCCCCCCCCCCCCACACACACACACACACTTTAATTTGTGGGGTATGGCCCCTGTGGCAGGAAGTCCCTGTTTCT
>JACYXH010000559.1:3085222-3087722 GCA_026745465.1 Lota lota | reverse complement strand
CAAAAAAAAGCATGGGTACAATTGATGTTAACTCTTTCATAATTACCAATACAAATAATATAGGTTGGTCTCATGAAAACGTACAAAATATATTTAAAAACAAAAACATTTCAATGTAACATTATTACAACTATGAGCTCATGAAATAGTAACAAGCAACAAGCAATATTATTTAAAAATTAAAATTATGACTAAGGACTAAATTATAACTATATATAATTTAATATACTGCCATCTTACACACAATTCGAGAGTGTTACCAAAAGTTGTACAACTTCCAAAGAACAACATAATGACAATATGAACAACTACACAGAAAAGGTTTACAATTTCTTAAAATAAAAACAATATAAATATAATTTTTACTCTGTACAGATGTTTTCTATTACGTATCTGTGCTGCAGTCACAGCTCAATATCCCTTTTAAAATAACTATTGAATAAATGAATCGCGTGATATCACGTATTGGCATGAGAGTTTTAACATTGTGCATAAAATAAAAAAAGGGGAGAGACTGCGGTGAAACACCAAAATGGCCGTATAGTGAATGTTCTTAAGCAAAACCACATACACTGAAGCTACAGCCAAAACATATTGTGTCTCATCTTACATTATGTAACTCCAATCCGCGCTACTCACCATACAACATTTTAATAGACACAAGGACAATTATCTTTGGTAAAGTAATACTCTATGAACCATACATGCTAAACAGTACAGTAACATATGCCTCCGAGATTGTTCGTGCATAAAAATATGTGCACTGGTTTGTATGATGATGCGCTGTGTGTGTGTGTATGTGTGTGTGACTGTGTGAGTGTGTGTGTCTGCACGTGTGTGTGTGTGTTTGCATTTGCGCGTGTGTGTGTGTGTATGTGCATGCATGGGTGTGCCTATACCCGTGCGACCTTGCGTGGGTGCGTGTATGCGCAAGACCATGCGACCGTGTATGGATGCGTCTGTGCATGTGTGCATGTGTGAGTGTGTGCAAGTGTGTGTGTGTGTGTGTGTGTGTGTTTTTGCCAGCAGAGTGCATGTTGATGACATCCCCATGGTCGCTGGCCGGGCTAGCTCTGTTGTGCGCCCATGTAATGTACCCATGTAATGATGTAATGAAAATTCATGATGAGAGCATGTTAACTGCATTACCCAGTCTCCTGAGTTTCAGGACATGAATAAAACCAAACAAGGAAGGGAGAGAGGGAAAGCCCTCCGACAAACAGGAGAACTCATTTTGATGCCTAATTATTTTTGGACTTGACAGCCTGGCAGCGCGGCCCGGCCTGTGCTTGTGTATGTGTTTGAGAGTGTGTTTGTGTGTGTGTGTGTGTGTGTGAGTGAGTGTTAATGTGTACATGTGTGTTTGTGTGTGGTGTGTGAGCGTTAATGTGTGTGTGTGTGTGTGTGTGTGTGTGTGTGTGTGTGTGGTGTGTGTATGTGAGCGTTAATGTGTGTGTGTGTGTGTGTGTGTGTGTGTGTGTGTGTGTGTGTGTGTGTGTGTGTGTGCGTGTGTGAGCATGTGCATGCAGGTCGCTGTATGGCACAGCGGTAAGCAGGGCCCTTCATTACAGACCATAATGATTGCCTCCACCGGAGCAGGGAGCGTCCCGGGAACCTTTGTGCAATGCTTTTGTTCCGACACCTTCCGCAACAAATCAACGGTGCTTCACATACCGCCAGTGCAACATCGGCTTCTCCTCTTTGCTTTTGTTTCCCCCTAAATGTTATCATGTAGAAAACGTGTGTTTCATTTGTTTACAAATGGCAGAACATGTCTTCCTTCCTCCTTTTCTTTCCCCTAATGTTTGGAGACATACTCATACTACACACATATCAGTACAGCACGGCAGAAATGTTGAAAGAATATATATTTTTACCTATAGTAGTAAAGTATATATATAGTGTATAGTAGGACAAGCCTGTCTTTAGTCACTGTGATTTCCCGTACGCCGTCGTGGTTATGTTGAATCGTACAACATCTCAACATCTGAAAGTCTTCTGAAGGAAGGTTGCTATTTCTTTTCCCCAATCTATTCTCTCGTCGCTTTGGTCCCCCTACACACACATAGCCATGAATAACAAGTGATGGACGTACATGACATTATATTATCTTATATTATCTTATCCATGTCCGAGTTAATGATCGCTGCCACGGGTTTTTCTCATTCCCCAAAGAGAAGTCGATGGGATTTAGGAGCAAATGCAGAGATGCATTGGACCGGGGAGAGCTCTTCTCCTGCGGTCAGCAACACAGATCGCTGTAATCCTACTGCAGTCTTTGTTAGTTTAGTGGATTCAGATGTAGCGATGGACATGTTTTGCCCACAACAGAAATTGCTTCTCCGGGGCAGATTGCAAGGCTGATTTTTAGGATGGGTGGGGGAAATAGCAAACGTGTGTGAAGGAAGGGTCTTAGTGAAGTAACGTCTGAGCGAGGGGTTGTGAGGGTGACTGATAGTGGTCGTCATGGATCTTCTTCCCATGCCGCCCTTAGCAACAA
>JACYXH010000559.1:3077722-3080222 GCA_026745465.1 Lota lota | reverse complement strand
TCCGAGGTCACATGGTCGCTCTGCTTGCTAAAAACGAAAACCCAACACAACATCTTTGTTGAGAGTGATGCTTTTTTTTTTTACACTGAATGGCTGAAACCCATTTTCACTGAACATATTTTGTTGGCTAAAGAGCATTTAATCTTTTCAAATGAATTTAAAAAGAAAGAATTACAGGAATATAAAAACATAGGGATCTATGCAGTTTTTTTGTAGGTTTAATGTTTCCCTCTCCATAAATTCAAACAAAGACAAATAAAGTGTAGTTGGACCAAAAGGAAAACATTTGTCATATTTGACTCAAATATATTTTCTTCATTTTTGTTATTAATTCATATATAAATAGATAAATAAATAGATAAATATATTATTTAATGTGAATTCCGGAAGACAGCCAACCAACAATTTCTCCATGAAAAATGTACTTTCTTATTTTTTTCCTGCTTTTTTTAACATAGCAACAAAAAGGCCCGCTGTGGCTTCATCAACCAACCATAAACATTATACACCCAGTAATTGAAAAAGCCAGCGGACTCTATTTCAATACTCCATTCCATCGCATCCTCTTTGGAGTGGAATCTCTTTGCAATCTTCCATGTTTGTTTTCTCAGAGAATGACAGCAGCATTTCCTTCGCGTTTGTGTGTGTGTGTGTGTGTGGGGGGGGGGGGGGTTGTGTGTATCCATGCATGCGTGTGTGTGCGTATGTGTGTGTGTGTGTGCATGTGTGTGGGTCTGTGTGTGTGTCAGAGACAGCCAACTGCTAAGCAGGCCTGGCATCCCACAGACAGGCTGGGCTTGTGGTTGTTGTCCTACTCGCTCCCTATTGCAGTCTCTGGCTGCAGGCTATATGCAGAACACAAACGGCTAGCCTGTTCCTGTCGCCAAGCCCTACACTCAAGGTGCGTGGGCCCATAATGCACTTCTTCACGCAATTTGGATGAAGGGGGGGGAGAGAGAAAGAGAGACAAATTATGGTGGAAAAAGTGAGAAGCAACATAAACACGAAAAGAGAGGGTCGGGAGACATATATTTGCACAGTGCAGAGAGCAGTGTATGTGGAAATGTGTAAAGACAAAAAAAGAAAGAAAGGGAAGAAATCTCAATGTGGTCAAAGTGTTTATGGGTGAGGCTGGAGACGGGTGTGCGGCATGGCACCAGGGCGGCTCTCTCTCGCTCTCTCTCTCTCTCTCTCTCTCTCTCTCTCTCTCTCTCTCTCTCTCTCTCTCTCTCTCTCTCTCTCTCTCTCTCTCTCTTTAGCCACAACAATGTTTCCGTCCCCGCACCACTTCCAATACCACCATCATCATTCCTCTCCTTGAGAAAATAAAACCACTGACCGCCAAACTCCCATTGTCCCATGTCACTCCCATTCACTGTAAGGAACGCTGGCCTTTATGTCGAGGTACGTTTGGGACTGACCATCAGCCGCTGTCTTACAGTTTAAATTAGAAATGATGGGTAAGCTAGCGAGGTATCAGAGGACAGCCGCATGCCACTTCACCCTGTGTTTGAGACGGTCGGTGAGAAAGTGAGCGTAGATTGCATCCAGTGGCAGTTTTTTCCACATGGGCCTCAAACATATTTGATCATTTGTATCCAGTGGTATAAAAAAACTAAACCTAGTGTTTGGTTTTTCATGAAAATCAAAATAGTTAGGGTGTCAGGGTGACCAAATGTCCCCACACAGTCCCACTTGTCTGTAGATTTTCAGGTGGTTAGGAACAAAGATTAATGAAAAATCACGTATTTTGACATGGTCTGTTTTTGATTGGTCTGATCTGCTGCCCATTTCAATGTGACTAATGCGACTAACACCAAAGTAGTTGAAAACCTTACAAAGATCCATGAGAAGTGCTTAAAACATACAAATGTTAAGCGACAAATCCCCTTCAGTATGGCTATCCTTCAAAACTCTTATTGGTACTTACAGGACAATGTCCCTACAAGTACACACCCAGCCTGGCTATGATAAGGCCCTACTCCAGTCCCCAGCTTTTCCTTCTCTCTGGCCCAGAGCGACCCATGGGCCTCCCCTTACCGGGCACGGCCATGCTAAGGGCCCGCTAAGGGGCCCCGGCTTAGCCAGTATGAAGCCTCTCCACACACCAGGCCCTCCTCCTCCACCTCCTCCTCCTCCTCCCCCTCCTTCTGCTCCTCCTCCTGCTCCTCATATATGCAGTTTTAATTGAGTGATAATGAACAGCGCTTGTCTGAGTTGGGGTTAGCAGCAGTGCATTAATGTGAATAGGGCCCAGTGGATTATCCCCCTGGTCCCCAGGCCTCTCCAGGATCCCACTGAGGGCCGCTGTGCTGTCCGCGCCGGGATTTGCTCCGCGCACTCTACACCGTCTGAATGGACCACGGGGCAACATAAGGGCCATTAGCATCAGACCCAGACCTAAGTGTGTTCAGGGTATGTGTGTATGTGTGTCTGTATGTGTGTGTGTGTGTGTGTGTGTGTGTGTGTGTGTGTGTGTAAGTCTGTGCGTGTGTGTGTG